>VMDO01008839.1:0-81146 GCA_007922755.1 Pedetes capensis
AAATGACATTAAAATGCACTATATACCTAAGTATACAGAAAATTTGTTTACTGATCATTATTTATGGTGCCTCTGACTTTTTCTTTTGTGCTTTTGTGGCACTTTGCATGTATTTCACATAAGACATTAACTGAGACTTACAAGTAACCAGCTTTCAAATACCAATTCAATTTAGGCAGATTGTTAAAGAGATAAAGAATAGATTTTTTCATCAAATTCCAATAACTAAATAGATTTTTTAAAATTTGGAAGCCCATAATCCATTTTCAGTTTTGGAGAAATAATTTTTGATAATTTAAAAATAGTTTTAGAAAGATAATATGTCTATACACATACACACATTTTGTATATATACAAATGCAATGTTTATGCAGCTGAAAATTCCGATAAATGTTGAGTAATCATCTCTGAAACTACTTGTTAGCATTGAGATCAGATGAGGTAAACCATATGCTTTATTGAGGTAAGCTGTCTAAAATAAGTTACTGCAATTTTAAGAATTAATATGAACCATATGTCCTTTAGGCTTGAAATCTTCATTGTTCTTTTAAGTCAGCTGTTCTAGGAATGTGTCATCTTTTGAGAAGATAAATTAATCATCTACCTCCTCATTTATATACATCAACAAAAAGCCTCACTTATCAACCATATCAAAAGGAATTAGTATATCATTTTTTTTCATATTTATTATTTGGTATCTTTTAGTGATTGGGGTTTTAATTGAAGAGGTTTTGAGGAAAACAGTATTTATCCTTTTAAGGAAAAAAAATCCTCAAAAGTAAAAAAAAAAAAAAAATGCCAGCAATCAAAAGGTTAAAATGTATTGTCAGATCATTCATTAAAGCAAGGCTTTTTGATGACATTTGTACAACAGTACTTTCAGAAACAACCTGGGTAGGAAAGGCTTTTTACAAGTTTACCTTCCTTAAATTATTATTCAGTCTCTTATTAAAATAAAATCTAGTTGGCTTTTTAAAAATGCTTGCTCATTTTCTATAATAATAACAAAAAAATCTCATGCAGGGATTTCCAAAGTAATGCTGTATTAATGACTTAGAGCAACCTCCTATTCTGTTATTTCTTCCTCCTAGTAGACCTCAGCTGATAAAAATATCCATAGACACAGTGAAGTCAGTGGCATGCCTGGCTTTCTCAGACAAAACTCCATGTGATCACATATAGGCAGCCTCAGTGAGGCTGATGCTGTGCAGCAGGCAGTAGGTAATGAGTCTTTGTGCAGAGTGAAGCTCTTGTCGCTGAACAATAAAGCATATGGTACCAGCAATAAAACACAGGGCTGGGAAATTTAAGAAGATTCCACTGAACCAGGAAGAACAGTGCCTTCCATGATGCTGACACATATGATAAAATGATAATCAATTTATTTTGGATTCTAGTGAATAAAGAGTGCAAGGACTAAGACTACAGCTATTTGAACAGGTCGGTGATTTTATAAATTCCTCCAGCACTTCCTTGTATTTGGTTGAATTTAAATTAGGAGGGGCTGATGTGTGTTTTGCCTTAAACAAAAACTTTGCAAGGTATTTTTTGTGTGTTTTGTGAAGGATGCACTTGAATTGACCCAACACGGTTACGTTTTTGGTGTAGTAATATTTAACAGGGAAATGTTTATCATTATATTAAACTGAAAAGTTATTCCATTTAAAAATTTATAGATAAGAAAAATTTATTCAGTAACTTCTTATCTCTTATACAGAAATAACATAAAGCAGAATACCACTAATAAATAAGCTCAAATAAAGAGCTTCAAATTTATTTTTTAAGTATTAAAAAATCTTTATTGCATTAGTTCATGTGTATTACAAATTAGAAGATAAATCATGCAGAATTTATTCATTTTTTTCAATTTACTGCAAGATTTTAAATATTTAATTAAAAAAATTTAAAACAAAATTTTGAAATAATTCTATTAAAATGCATTTTATACTTTAGTAATATACATTAATTTATATGTGTTTTTTTCCATATATTTCTTTTCACAAATGGAAAGATCATTGCATAAAATCTTTCCTATCAGATATTATTCATCCACATACGGAGAAAAACAAATTAGCTTAATTTTAAAAACAGGAGTGGGTTAATTATATGAAGATGCATATTTCCATTGGCTCACCATTTCAAAAAAGAGAATATATGTCCTCATGGATATTTATAAAATATGTGCACAGATGACCTTTATGTCTAAAAAATAACCACTTTTTTGGTTTATGAGCAATAGAGAAGTTTATGTTTCAATTAGAGAGATTGCTGTGTGTAAGAAATCAAGGCAAGAAATAACTCTAGCAAATAATAGCTCAACACTGAACATCTTTGCCAAGGACAGACAAGTGTTACTACCATATGAATCCTTAGATTTAAATACATAGTTTAACTTTAGTCTGCATTTTTACTGCTATATTGTTTTAAAGACATCCTGGGACCTAAGATCTGTACAATTAATTTCTGGGCACCATTTAGGATGATGGTATCTAAGACACTTGGGTACATTTAACATTTTTGCAGAGTTACTATAGTGACTTCATGTATTTGTATAGTGCCTAATATAAATTTATGCCTATGAGATGCTGGTTAAACCACCACAACCAAAAGAAATACCCTATATGTCTGATTATATGTGTAATATATGTTTAATTTTTTTTTTAAAGAGCTATGTCTCCAAAACACCAGAAGTTAATGACAATTTTAAATTGGGCTTCCACACGTATTTAAATGAAGTATTTGACAATTTGGGGTTTCCTTGGTTACCATAGTCGCTGCAGACGGTAAGCAGTGAGAACAGGACTTTAAAACAAACGCTACAATCTTTTATCCTTCAATAGACATGGGGAAATGTGATGTTGACAGCCCTGTAAAACCTGTACCCACTCTGAATTATGTAGCCTGTTCTCCCGTGATTCAGGTACCCTTGCAGAATTGCAATTCCACAGTTCCTTACCCAGCATTCCACTTCAGCTGCTGGAGGACTGCCTGAGCCTTATGCAAATGAGACGAGCTCACAAGCTTTGACTGCAGAAGGGAGAAGAGAAGAGGGGGGCTGAAGGGAGTTCAAAGGTCACAGAGCTGGTGGAAAGCTGGATCAGTTGCCTGAAAAAAATGTATACTGAGCTTGTCTGCGGCAGTGTTTTGCAGCAGTTAAATGAAGTGTGCTTGATTTCTGAGAGTGAAGATTTTACAGCGTGTGTGCCATAGTCATTTAAAGTGCTTGCAGGTACAGTGACATTTCTTGATGCGCCTGATTTTATTTCTGTTAAAGACGCTGATGGGGATTGGCTATTTAAATTCATTGTGGCAATTGACAGGGTGTTGCTGGTTTTCAGGCTTCCCTTAACAAGTTTGTTCTTTATTTTGTTCTAAAGGATTTCTGTATTTGAAACTTTCATAGTTTTTTTGTTTGTTCTGGTGGAATAATTTCATGTGAGAAAAATTGGTTTGGGGTTTCTAAATAATTCTATCTTTTGGGTAAGATTTTGATTATAGAGCACTATCTAAGATGGAACATCTACATAATATCAAGACTTAAAACTTTTAGTAGATTTTTCACATTTTTTAAGAAATGTATTTTAAATACAAACTGAGTTCCTAGCCTAAGATTTTTATGAGGTATTTGCAATTAAGTCATGGAGTTCTTTTGTTCATATCCCACACAACATCATAAGTATAATTTTAATAAGTTATATTTTCATTTCATTTTAAGAAAGGGTTTTGATTTCGAGAGTTTTCATTCTATGTTTTATTGCTAAATGCCTAGTCAGAGAAATAATTCCTTATTTCTGGGTGAGATCCCTTAAATCCATCTTTGGGTTCTTTTCTATTTGTTATTAAATTTCTTTGGGACTTTTCAGACCCTGTTACTTGAATTCAGCGTATTCAACTTTCTATGACTATTCCTTTCAGTTAAATCTGGATTGTAAAGTGATCCTCATAAATGTCACAGAGAGGACAAAAGTCTTTTTTTCTCATGCACTAAATATCACACTTTTGTAAAATGTGTGATTACATCATAGTAGAGCCTTTCTTGCACCAAACAAATGTGTACTCTTATTGCTCATATGGTTTTTAATTTCCAAAATATGTTTTAAATAAACTTAAAGCAACACTATCCAATTTGGTTTATTCACATCATTAAAAAATGTAAATGTTTCAATTCAGCAGTTACAATGTTTATAAAAAATGTTATTTTTATTTTCATCAACTGTGCATCTGCCTATATTATAGGTTGTATGAGTATGAAAATATATTAGAAAAGATGAAGAGGCAGCAAAACATTTAGTCATGAAATTACTGCTTTATGCTTTTATACTTGCATATGATATTTTTAAATGAATTTTATGAAGTTTGCATGCAAAGAATTAGTACATATTTAGGTAGATTTAACTACTTTGCACTGAAAAGAAAGAATTAACATTATAATGATTAAGGTGTGCTAGTTTAGCAACAATATCTTTTATTTTAAATAGAGGAGAGCAGAAGATGGCCATTTAAAACAGTGAAGGACAATTATTTAAAATATTTATGAAATTCACATTGTAGTGGTTATTCATTGCCAGAGTCTCACCCTTTATCACTCTGTGGGGACATTATGACATTTATCAAGGATCCTGAGATTAATTTATGAAAATAAATTCATGTTTTGTGTGTTTTTTAAAAATACAAAAGCTGCCATTTTCTTCTAAACATTTTTTTTTCTTTTAAAATTTTCAGTGACTTCAGCAAAAGGGAATATGTTTTGAATAAACTGTCTACTTCTTCAGTTGATCAGAATTATGCTGCTCCCTAGACCAATATTTGTAGATTTTGCTTTTATACACATTACTCTGTGTATATGTGTATACATACATGATGTGTATATGTATATGATATATATACTATAATAAATATTATATGTATATCATATATAATATTGCACATACATTATATATAGTCCAACCAGCCAAATAAAATATTTCATGTTGTTCATTCACATTTAGTTCAATAATTTTTAATGAAAATTAATTTACTTTTAATTCAGATAGCACATATAGTTTGTGTCTATTGACCTCTGTGTGTGTTCTAGGCAGAGAGGGAGGAAAGGAATGGAAGTTAACATTCATTTACGTAGTTCAGTGCTTTAACTCTGTAAATGCAACTGCTCCTGGTGAGCATATTCTGAATATAAAAATAAAAACACAGTGTGGGCAAAGAAGGAGGGCCCATGAAGATTCTTGGAGAAAATGTGATAATAGATAACTGTGAAATAAAGAGAATTGTTGTGCTTCTGTGAGCCACAAGAGAGCTATATATGTCCTGCAGCTAATTTATGGCTTTGAATATCCTGGATAATTTATGTCTCTATGCAAATTCACTCAAAACTTTGAAGTCTTTTTGCATTGGATTGAGCTATACTACTTCCATACAAATCTTAGCAGCTTGCACATAGTAAGCTCATGGTTTGGGTATGTAAATGTATATAGAAAATGTATTTATGTAAATACAATTCAAATCAAATTTGAGAAGTAAAAGTAAATAGAATAATTTAAAAGCAAATCCTTGGGAATATGTTCTTAGTGTACTTAAATAAATGGTGTTATATTAGACTTTAAAGGAATCTTTAAGGACTTCTCAAAGCTGAATTCTCTGCTTTATGATTACCAGTCTGTCTTTGTCATCATTTGAAACTACAGACCATATTGTAGGCTTGGAAAAGATTTTAAGGCAAACATGTTGTACTCAGTCTAGCAGGATGGAACATAGTCTAAAATCTACAAATAACTGTTGTTATCTCAAAATCTCATGGGTATGTTTTAAGTTTTATTATCACTATGTTTGGTCTTCTCTGAACTTCTGGAGACTATGATATAGAAAGAACTAAATGACTTTTAAGTAAATAAGGAAAATGTTCAAAGTATTTACTTAGTATTCAAAATGATCGCATTACTTTTACATAGTTAAAAAATAGTCAAAACAAGGAATTGCCTTTTGGTTGCCTATTCTAGAACTTAAATAGAAGTTTACCAATACATTGAAAAAATACAAGTGCAATTAAATTATAAAGTGATTTAAGTATCTTATTAGATCTATATTAATACTATACTGATATCTTGTCTAGTACAGTTGAAAATGATATGTACAACACAAGTCAATTTTCCAAATAGCTAAAATTTATAATTTAAATGTCAGTTTTTAAAATGTTAATAGTGTTCATGGGAGCAAAATATAGTACCTTATGCCTTGGTGAGCAAAGTGGAAATCAGTTTGAGCTTTTCTTTATGGTCTCAGAATCATTATTGTTGTTTTTAGGTGCCATCTAGTTGTATCCGACTCATAGTGACCCTCAGAATCATTATTTCCACCATTTTATTCACCTATTGTGAAACACAAAAATGTTTCCCAACTGTCCTTCAACACCAAATAGATGCTTTCTACTATATACTTTTTATATATAATTTTACATGCTTTTTAGAATTTTATTCTCTATTTCCTAATTTAATATTTGTTATTATTAACATAATAATTGCTTCTTAATTGAGAGCAATTTAAAAACAAATTTTGTGATTTTTGTTTTACATTAAATCCAAATCACTTAAGTTTGCTGGGCAAAGCCAGGAGAAACATGTCTACATACTTCTCCTGTATACTAAACTTCACATACACACACACACACACACACACACACACACACACACACACACACACATAAATGCACACATGTATGGTGAGCATAGGCACGTAGAAAATAAGCAAAATTTGTTTTAAGTTATTCTCATGCTCTGGATACTGAAAATCATCTGAATTCCAAATAATGAAAAATTACTGTTGTTGCTACAGTAAGAAATCTGTCATAATAAACTATGAAAAATAATTTGAAATTACTTTATGTCTAATAGGGAAATGAGAGATCTCTAAGAAGTATCTAACAAAAAAGATAGAAAACAAATTCTTAGTTTCATTTGACTAATCATTTGTGCCAGGTATACCTCTTTTTCCCAGTTTCAGAAGTTGTATGTAATCCATCTCAGTCTCAAAACCTGGTGGTCCATTCACCGCCTTCTCCCAGTGTGCAGTTGTTACTTGGGCAGTCCTTAATCTCCATGCAAGGTTATGGATCCATATATCCATTTAGAAATGCAGTTAGTTGTGCACGTGCATGTTCATGCCTTACATTATCCCCAATCACAAACAAAGAACCTAAGACAATGAGCCATCAACAACTGTATCTGAAAACTCGCCACAGGTAATGCAATATGTGTGCTATGTATGTAAGACAACTAATACTATTTAAGTAGATATTCAAATATACTCTGAGAACTTTGTAGATCTGAAGGAATGTTGGGTCCATGAGTTTAATGTTGACAGATATTCTGTAAGAATGAGAACTAGTTCAAAATCCTTGGGAATAGCTTCATATTCTGGTCCTCTTTGCATATCAGCATTTTAAAAGGCCTGAGAACTCCTACTTTAATGAACTTGGCTAATTTTGTTTAATACAATAAGACTTTGTAAATTTAAGACAACTCATGAACTACTAAAAAATTAGAAAAAATACTGTATGTAATACTATCTATATATTGGTTCCCCTATAGGTAAGTGCTTTTATTGTATAGTTGATTGTGTGTGATTTCAGGCTATATTGTGGAAGATGAACAGGCTAAACAGGGGAGTGGTTTAGAGCTTAGGTTTAAAGTCCAAGGACACGTCTATGATGTATTCTGCAACTGATGAGCCGTGTGGTCTTACGCATAATATTTAAAATCTGTTAACCTCATCTTCAACTGCAAGGTGGTAATAAGTTTCTATAATAAAGGGTTTTTCTGAAAATGGAATATTGCCACGCACTCTTGGCACATAATGAGAGCATTTATAAGTGATAGCTAATATGAATAGTTTTCAACCCACAGGAGTTGATCCCCTGGTGCTGATAAGCAAGTTCAGCTTAAATCTGTAGTTATAGAGAAACCTAATGGAACAATTTAGATTGCAGCAAAGAAGAAGAGATGTGTTTTTCAAAAGTAGAAACCTACCAGGATCTTACTAGAGGTCTTACCTAGGTAGTACGGAGAGCTAATGCCTTGTATTTAGATGAGGCAAGTAGAGAGGGCAGTCACTACGATCCTCAAGGTTCAAATGGCATGTGGCTTTATAGATAATCTCAAATTATTCTAACAAGAAGCATAATCTCCAAAACATCCTAGCTATGATATGTCAGTATGTACCTTTCAGAGCTCTCTTATTTTATATTCTTTGCAGTTTTCCAATTTTCATCTTTATACCTTTCCCCTATTAGTTTTCCATGTTGACTTTGTTCAGTTAAGATGGTAGTTCATCTCTGCTCCATCCAGAGTTTCTGCCGCATCCATAGACTTTGCGTTTTTTGAATACTGGAAGAGCCTGGCAGAAATTAGGTTTTGCCTAGTGACATAAAAATGCCTGTTTGTTTAAGAAATGATCTTAGGCCAGGCACTGTGGCACACATCTGTTATCCAAATGACTTAGGAGACCGAAGCAAGAGGATCATGAGTTTGAGACCAGAGGCAGCCTGTGCAATTTAGTGAGATTCAGTCTCAGAATAAAAAATATAAAAGTGGCTGGGGTACAGCTCAGCGGTAGAGCACTTTTCTAGCAAATGCAATTACCTGTGTTCAGCACCCCAAAACTGAAGAGAGGGGGAGAGGAGAAGAGAGAGAAAGAGAGAAAGAAAGAATTGGTCTGTATGTCATGAATTCATTGCTATTTTAATCTTCCTATGAACCATAATGATGTTTAGGAAATTGCACCAATTAATTTAGTGACAGGTTTTTGAAAGAAAATACATCTACATTTTTTTGCTTACAAGTTATTTTAGAAGTAGCATATTTATAAGTACTTTTTTATAAATGCATGTTGATAAGATGTTGTGGATAAATAGGTAGAATATTATGACTTTTTCTGGAACTTCTGAACATTGGTTTCCAACTTTTAAAAGATTGTTTTATGTTGATATGACTTATTTTTATTGTGAATAAGTTTTCACTTGTGCTGGTAGGGCATTGACTAAGACTTGAAAATCTAGGTATTTAATTTTACAGAATATATTATTTTTAATAATTGCTACTTAATGCAATGTCTGGCGTTGGGTGCATGTTGAATAACTATTGTTCTTTGCCTTAAATAGTAAAAATCAATTTCTTGCCTAAGGTGGTTATTCATCTTAAAGAATATCCAAAGTAGTTTTTCTATTTGTTCCAACTTTAAAAAATCTCCTTTATTTTCTATGCCATCTCATTGGCAGGATCCCAGTGCTTACATGGATATGGTTCTAAAGTGTGGCCTTATTTTTTTTTTCCGATGTTCATTTTAGAATACTTTATAAGGGAAAAAAATTTAAGTTCCTTGTCCTTCACACTAGTCTGCTGCTGTCTCTGAAGTAAAAAGAAATCATATCTCTTACATAGCCTTTGATCTACACTGGTTAGTCAATTTTACTGTTCAACCAGAAACTTTCTAAAAGACAGAAGAGAAACTTTTAAGTGCTAAGGAGGAAAAGCGGTATTATATTCCAGTGCTGCAATCATAATAGTTCTAAATTCCTCCACATCTGTGTGGTCTTTTTTCCCCCCCACAATGTGGTAAGCCTTGCCAATTGTTCAAAGAATGAGGCTAAGTACTGTTTTTTTGCTCTTAATAGCCAGCATATAAAATAAATTTTTCATTGACTTCACTCAGTACTTTTGTTGTTAGAGTGAGAAGAAAAAGCTTACAACAGGCATGTGATCAATCTTCTACAGTTTTAAAAGCCTTACGGTGTTCTTGATTGGTTTTCTCTGCTCTTGCTAACCAAAGGGACATCATAAAAGTTAACTTTCATGGGAGTATTTTTGACTCCAGTATGTATTCAATTATTCCATTTTGCCAAATAGCAAATGATGATTAATGTTAGGGCCAATAGGCATCAAAAAGCAGGTTCTGACTATTTTATATGAATACTTATCCCAGTGGCACACAAATACAGATAACATGGGAACTTTTGGGAGAGTCCCCAGAGAGAGCTACAAAGATCCCCTTTACCATTAGGAAGTCAAGGGGCCACCTACCCCTTCATCAGCAAGACACAAGTTAGCCACTGCATTTTGCACAGTAAAGGAAGAGGGTGTGAATATTAGACACCAGTGCTTGTACAAAGGTCATCACAGCTTCCTTTAATCCCAGATAGTGCAAATCGAATCTCAGAAAAGCAATCCTCTTACTTAAAATTATGACATTTGTTAATAACTGGTGACAATATAACTATACATTTACTGAGCAAACATTGAAATATATATTCAGTCCACAAGGAACATTCTAATCAAATATGAGAAAAACGCCAAACTAACCAGCAATTATAATACAGTGTAATAAGGACTGATAAATGCATAGACTAGGTGTTGAGAGTGCAGAGAGATCAATTAAATCCATTGTGGAACTGGTCAGGGAGTGTTTCTCAGAGAAGGACAAATGACCTAGATTTCTAAAACCTCAGTTTCCTTTGTTAAAATTACCTGTAGGGTTTGAGAGAAAGTTACAGAGAAGGGGTACAAAGTATTTGGACCATTGTAGGTGCTCACTAAATGCTGACTGGATTATAACTGGAATGAGGCACTGTAACCATCTTTTAGGAAAGATAGACATTGTGAATATGGACCTTAACCCGGGAACTACTCTCATCATCAAGCTACAAACTTACATACGAGGCCACTTTTTGGGAGTTGTTTAAAATATTATATGAAGAAAATGGCAGGGCATGGCCTTGGAGATGCAGTGGGCACTTTGGCATACACGCCAGGAAAAACACAAGAGGGATGTTGGGAGTATAGCTCAGCGTATAGTGCTTGTGAGGCACAGCTGAGGCACTAGGTTCAATCCTCCCCACAACCACTGCCTCCACAGCAATAACAAAAATCAACATCTGAGAAGCAAAACATGAGGGCAGCTGGAAAGAGTCCTGTCCTACAAAATGGGTGACCCTGATGGCAAAGGGAATGGAAGCGTCAGGTTCTGAAACTTCTTTGAGCTAATGCATTTACAATGAATCATTTCTCCAAGCTCTGGATATCGACCAAAGCAGGGGAAATGGTCTAATCACCAGAGCAGAGGTTCTCAACCTGGGAGTCCATGCACAGGTGGCATGCCGTTGTGCTTCTGGGCATTTTATTTCCTGGGGAAAACATTCACTTATTTCATCAAATTCTCAAACAATAAATCATCACACTGCAATTATATTGAGATTCACTGCATAAGAAGTAACAAATCTTTAACTCAGAGTCATAGGCAACTCTGGCAAAAGGAATTCATCCATAACTGGGGAATCCCACAATCACTTGTCCAACAAAAATATTTATTAGGCAGCACTGTTCCCAGGGTTCTTGGCTTAAACAGACACCTGGCCAAGAGAGGTGCGTTTGGCTCACTTGCACCTCTCACACTGGCAGTCTACCAGCAGCATTTTTCATACTGGTGGTGCCCCATGGAAACACCTTACAGGGTTTTACTCTGTGAAATCAATGCCAAATCCCTCTCCTGTTGGCGGCAGATAAGCTACTTTCTTGCCAAGTGGGCTTAGGCAGGAAAGGCCTTAGTATTGTGGAGGAAGAAAATACCATTTTTTTTTTTATTATTTTAGAAAAACACATAAGCCTTCTCAACATGTATAGAGTGATAAATGTTCAAAGCATCCTTTTGCTCACCCAGTTGTAATTGTTTGAATCACCTAGAGTGATGGCTTATTTTCTAATAAACAACTACATTAAATGTTGTTCTTGAAGAAAGATCTCCTCCACATACATGTGCACATTTTCTTTTAATAAAAATAATATACATTGCAGTTACCATCTGTGATTTGCTGGAAAAGATCCCAATGGGAGGGACATAGTGTAGACACACTGAGTTCTAATCCTGGTTTCCTAAGAACCTTTGATGAAGTAGTTCATATAGTTTCACATAATAAATCTCCAGAAGTTCAGTCCTCTTCCTTCCCTGTCTCTTTATATAATAGTCTACTACCTTGTAGTTCTCCTGCTTTATTGGCTTTATAGTTGTAAAAGATATGCAAATTTTTAAGCATCATGTAAATGTTATTAAACATTGAGAGCAAAAAAACAAAAACTAGACACAAGTGAACACAATTTCACTGCTGGGTTTAAATGATTGCATGTTCCACGTTTTAGAAGCATCCTTAGAGGAAGCAGCAGAAGCTAGGATCATGATGGCTGAAACGAAAAGCCAGGGAGCAGCAAAGAGGAGGTCTTCAAAATGACACCTGGAATTTTCTTTTCTTTTCTTTTTTTTTTTTTTGTTTGTTTTTGACAATGGGTAATGTTAGGGCTGGGGTTTAGTTGGTGGAGTGGTGCTCTGTACTGTCTGAGGCCCTGGGTTCAATCCCCTGCCCTGGAAAAATGGGAGAAGGACCTGGCAACCCACTCCCCAAATAATCCCCCAAACAGTCAGCCATTGAAAGCCCTATGAAGAGCAGAGAAGCACTGCTGTGGTGCCAGAGGTGGCACAGTGTCTGGTTCTGTTGTACATAAGGTCTCTGTGCATAGGACCTGAGTTGACGGTGCCCAACAACAACATGGGTAATGTCGGAGAAACATGATGCCACGTAGTGGAAGAGGTGGTCTTTACCTTGTCTGGTCCTCAACTCTGTAGGCAACTATGCAGGAATATGAGAAGGAAGAAAAAGTAAGAAGATAATTCATCAAGGCTGATCTTAGAAAAGCTGATGGATCTGAGTCAGAGGCCTTGGAAAAAATAAGAATGGTTCTGATACTGTGAAAGCTGCCAGAAAAGAATTTCTTTTAGAAGGGCAACTGATTATTTAGCAGAAACTTCAGACTACAGTGAGTTTCTTGATAAAGGACAGAACATCACAGATCATCCAATATCACAGTTTTAAAAATTGGATATGAAGCAGATTTAATATAAACTAACTTAGTTAAAAATTTATCCACTTATTTAGGAACATTGGTTAACAAAAGATATTACTCAAAAGAATAAAAATAATATATGTTATATTTTCTTTCCTTCTTTTAATTCAATTCTCTTTTCTTAAGTGTTGGAGTAAAATCTACAAACCATCAGCTAAAGGAGCCCTTGTTATATTCCTCTACTACCTGGCCAAGGAGACAATCTAGTTGATCATTTGACCTTGTGAATCATCTTATTTTTCCAGCTCACCTTTTCCCATCTACTATCACAAATGGGCCACTCATTCATATTTTCATCATTATAGTAGCTCTCATCTCATCATTTGCATTTGATGAAGTGACCAGAAGAGAAATCAAAATTACTTGTCATGAGTTAAGCTGAAAAAGAAAAGCTTCTTTTTCTATGGGACTCAATCCAGATCCTGGTGGATCCTGGGCCTTGAGTTCATTACTGTCTGATGCAACACCCTGTCCTTACCACGTTCACTGAAACTTGCAGGAGAATTTTCTGGGAGAACACAAAATAGGTTATTTTGTTCTTTGACAAATCATGAAAAAATTTCTTCTTGTGCTACATTGTAATATATGTTATCTAGTGTGCACCTTCATCCACGTGGCATCACAACACTGAAAGGATCCTTGTTACTGCTCTTTGTAGCTGAAAAATGAAAACAACTCAATGAATTGGTGTATGAAAGGTGTAGAGTGTTTAGTCATTGAAACAGAGAAATGAACAGGTTTCTACTATATACCCAAAGTATAGCAAGGTGTAGCTGAAGCAATTCTTGTAAAGATCTTTTGTTGTTGTTGTTGTTCCCAGTACTGGGGGATTGAACCCTGGGCCTTGTGCACGATAAGGAAGTGTCTACCACTTAGCTACACCTTCAGCCACCCTTTCCCCCCTTTTTTAATCCTGATAAATTGCATAGGCTACTCTGCTCTCCTGAGTTGCTGGGATTACAGGCATCTGCCACAGTACCCAGCTTCAAAGATCTTAAAATATATTTTTTTATCCATCTGCTTGATTTGGCATTTTAGTCAAACCCTCTCCCTTGACATCATCTTATATCCAGACTTCTGGTACTTTTCCCTTTGATCTCACCATTTTCTTTTTCCTCCTAAAAAGTGAGAAATATATTAAATGAAATAATTGTACTTTTAGCCATAGAAAATCTATTGTCCTTTCTCAATATATTTAGCACATTTTTTTCACAAATGTGTTCAGAAGTTTATGCAATGGTTACATCTAATACAAATATGAAATAAATAGCACATGTTATTCAAGAGTAGCAGTTGAAAAGCATATTTGTTACTGTTTTAAAATAAGATAGTGCTTAATTAAATTTGGCAATAAGATAAGAGGTTATGGGTACAGAGAAAAGGCATTTTTAAGCTGAGAATCTGGCCAAGAAGTAAATTCAAGTGCTTTTGATAAACAAAACATAAGATAATTCAATGTTAGACAAGATGAGGATACTGGCTTTGAAATGCAGTTGAACTTACTAAAACCTCTGAATGAGATTCTCTCAAGTAGCACCTACTTGGGTGGTTCCTTGTTTATGTTTCCCTCTCTGCCCATTGGCCAAGTAGTTGAATGATGAAGGGGCAGACATTTGACCCAAAATAGGTACAAAATTGCTCAGTTTTTGGAACATTGAACTGTGAGACATACAGACAAGTTCCTGGAGCTGAGACCTAGTGAAAGCGGAGTTCTAGAGATAAGATCAAGGAATTTCTTCATCTCTAACCCCAAAAGCTATCCTGGTCCCTGCAGTAACTCAGTTTTGGTTTTCTGGTCTATCCTGGATTGCATGAAGTATTCCAGTATTTTTCCAAAAGAAGTCTTTTTCTAATGTTATTCTAGAATTGGCTTTTGTGTTGCTTGTAAGCAAAACTGTTGCATGATGTTTTAGGGTCAATTTCATTTCTCATTTTGATTCTAAATCATACCAGATATTTGGTTAGTTAGGGAAGGTAGAGCAGTAAATGGGATGAAGATTGTTTCTGCCTTTCTGGAGTTTTCAGTTTAGCAGAGAAAACAGGCATGATATAGTAATTAAAGTGTACAAGTGAATGGATTTCTTCCTTTCACTGATCAAATACTTATTGAGCCCTTACCATAATGTAGGCACTGTCCTGTGCCCTTGGAATATCAATCAAGAAAACAAAGAATCACCCAAAATTAGAACCCCCAAAAGAGAGAAAAGACTCTAAAAATAGAAATCAAGGAGGTCAAGGAATTTTATTTCAGCTGTGAAATAATACTTGTGAATTATGAAAACATATATAATTATAAAAAATATATAATTAAAAATAAACATAAAAACAAAGATACCTGCCTTTCCGTCTTTTACCAGGTGATGAAAACAATAACCAGCAAACAGAAATACATAAGTAGGATGGATATAGAAGGTGTTAAATGCTATGGAAAATAGATTAAAAAGTAGATCAGAAGTAAAAGTATATAAAACAGCTTAGAGGCCAGAGAAATGGCTGGAGAGACTGAAAGATTTTAAGAGATGAAATATAAATAAAACCAGGAAAACTAGCATGAAGAGGTTAGCTAAGCTAGATTGTTAAGGACTTCATAAGCATTTTGAAGGTTCAAACTTTATTCTAAGGCAATTCAAAGCCTCTTAAGAGTTTTATACTATAGACTGATGTGATCAGATTTGTATTTTAAGTTTATCATTGTGCTAAACCTGGGACAAACATTGATAGCAAACAGAAGCGGATGGGAAAATTGGGAGACATTTGTCCTTGCCCAAATGAGGCTTAGATTTTCAGCTTCTTGTATTCAGAATAAGTTAATTCCTTTCCAGCGCTCCTTTGGGATTCAGTGCTATATAAAACAAATTTAATATGTTCACATCATTTTCTCTGGTTCATACCCTCCAAGTTCATGCTTCATCTTACAGAAGGAAAATATAACATGATATTTGGGAACTATAATAGGATAGGCATTCATTCTTCCCACCTGGATCTATCTCTACCCAGCCACATGTTGCCATTCTCAGCTTCTGAGAGAACCAACACAGGGCACAAGCAAACTAGGCAGATACCAATGAATAAATAGGGTCTTCTCCTTAAATCCATATGCCCTTTCCTTTCCTATTAACATGGTATAGGTTGTGTAAGAGGAAAGCACATTTCCCTTTACTACTCCATTATTAGATAAAGGTAAATACTGGTAAGTAGTGGGCCATTTGGACTTTATATTTTGATATGACAGTTTGGTATGCTCATATTATTGCTGTTGTTGTTAGATGCCCTTGAGTTGATTCTCACTCATAGCAAACTAATGTACAACAAAAGGGAGCACTCTTCAACACTGCGTCAGCCACACAATCTTATTTATGCTTAAGCCCATTGTTGCAGATATTGTGTCAATCTATTTAGTTGTTGTCTTCCTTTTTTGTATTGACCCACCACTCTTCCAAACATGATGTCCCTCTTCAGGGATTGGTCCCTCCTAACAATATGTCCAAAATATGTAAGATGCAATCTAGCTATGCTTGCTTCCGAGGAGCACTCTGGTGGCACTTCTTCAAGGATGGATCTGTTGGTTCTTTTGACAGCCCGTAGTATATTCAATATTCATCTCCAGCACCATGATCCAAAAGTATCAATTCTTCTCCTGTCTCCCTTATTCAACATCCAGCTTTGACAAGCATGTGATGCAACTGAAAATACAGTGGCATGAGTCAGGTGCACCTTGGTCTTCAATGTGACATCTTTACTTTTCAACACTTTAAAGTGATATTTCGCAACAGATTTTCCCAATGCAATGTGTCTTTTGCTTTCTTGACTGCTGCTTCCATGTGTGTTGATCATAGAACCAAGTAAAAGAAAATCTTGGACAACCTCAATCTTTTCTCCATTTATCATATAGTTCCATGATGACCCAGTTGTAAAGATTTTTGTTTTTTTTGATGTTGATTCATAATCTATACTGAAGACTGTGTTCTCTAATCTTCATCAATAAATGCTGCAAATATTCTTCAGTTTCAGCAAGCAAAGTTATGTCATCTGCATAATTCAGGTTAATAGTCTTCTTCCAATTCTGATGCCATGTTCATAAAGTGCAGCTTCTTGAATTATTTGCTCAGCTTAGACATTGAAGAGGTAAAGTGAAAGGTCACAGCCCTGATGCACACCTTTCTAAACTTTAAACCAGGCAGTGTTTCCTTGTTCTGTTTGAACAACTGCCTCCTGGTCCATGTATAGATTCCTCAAGAGTACAATTAAGTGCTCTGGTGTTCCCATTCTTCACAATGTTATGCATAATTTGTTGTGATCCACACCATCAATTGTTCCCTGTCTATATACTGCTGTAGTTTCTTTTGAATGATATTTAGCAAAATTTTATTTGCATGTGATATTAATGGTATTGTCCAATAATTGTCATATTCAGTTGGATCCCCTTGCTTGGGAATAGGCACAGATATGGATCTGTTCCAGTTTGTTAGACAGATAGCTGTTTTCCAAATCTCTTGGCATAAACAAGTGAGCACTTCCAGTGTGGCAGTTAATTGTTGAAACATCTCAATTGGCACTCTATCGCTTCCTGAAGGCTTGTATTTTGCCAATGCCTTCAAGGCAGCTTCCACTTCTTTCTTCAGTACCATTGGTTCCTGATCACATGTAACCTCTTGAAATGGTTGATCATTCACCAGTTCTTTTGGGGATAATGATTCTGTGTATTCCTTCCATCTTCTTCTGATGTTTCCTGTGTCCTTTAATATTTCCCCTGTAGAATTCTTCCCTACTGCCACTTGAAGCTTGATTTTTTTTTTTTTTAATTCTTTAAGCTTCAGAAAAAAACAGAGCATGTTCTTCCCTTTCCGTTTTCTGACTCCAGGTCTTTGCACATGTCATTATTATATTTGATTGTATCTTCTCGAGCTGTGCTTTGATGTCTTCTCTTTAGTTCTTTAACTTTGTTATGTCTTCCTTTTACTTTAGCTACTGGTCCTTCAAGGACAACTTTCAGAGTTTATTTTGACATGTAATTTGGTCTTTTCTGTCATTCCTATCTTTTAGTAACTTTCTGCTTTCATCATGAATGAAGTCTTTGATGTCATGCCACAACTTGTCTAGTCTTATATTATTAGTGTCTAATGCACCAAATCTTGAGGTGGTCTCTAAACTCAAGGTCATACCTTGGCTCTCTCAAACTTGTTCTAATTTTCTTCAGTTTCACTTTGAACCTGCGAATGAGCAGTTGATGATCTTATCCACAGTCAGCACTCAGTCTTGTTCTAACTTTTGATATTGATGTTTTCCATCATTTCTTTCCATAAATGTAGTCAGTTTGGTTCCTGTATGCTCCATCTGGTGAATTCCATGTGCGTAGTTGCCATTTATGTTGGTGAAAAAATGTATTTGCAATGAAAATGTCATTAGTCTGACAAAATTCTATCATGTGATCTCCAGCATTATTTCTGTCACGAAGGCCATATTTTCCAATTACTGAGCCACCTTCTTTGTTTCCAGCTTTTGCATTCTGTTGTTGTTGTTGTTGTTGTTGTTAGGTGCCGTCGAGTCGGTATCCGACTCATAGCGACCCTGTATACAACAGGTGAAATACTATTGTCAGTGCTTCTCTGCTGTTCATAGGGTTTTCAATGACAAATTTATTTTTGGGAGTAGGTTGCCGGGTCCTTCTCCCAAGCCTACAGTATCTGGTGTTCTCTGGTGGTCTCCCATCCAAGTACTAACCAGGCCCGACCTTGCTTAGCTTCTGAGATCTGACGGGATCGGATGCCACAGGGCTACGGCTGCAGGCAAAAAATATGGAATGCTTCACGAATTTGCGTGTCATCCTTGCGCAGGGCCATGCTAATCTTCTCTGTATCGTTCCAATTTTAGTTTGCATTCTAGTCACCAGTAATTATCAGTGCCACCTGATTAATTTCAGATTGCAGAAGCTGGTAAAAATCTTCCTTTTCTTCAGTTGTGGCCTTAGTCATGGGTGTGTAAATTTGAATAATAGTCGTAGTAACTGGCCTTCCTTGTAGGCATATGGTTATTATTCTATCAATGACAGCATTGTACTTCAGGACAGATCTTGAGATGTCATTTTTTGGTAATGAATGTTCATTATAGTAATATTAGAAGACAGAAGTGTTTTTGCCTCATTGCTGCACAATCATTTTAGCCCTTAACCAATTTCATGGGTATATGTAAACGTTATGCTCCCTCATAATTATTTGAATGTTTAATTTATAGCTTTGATATGCTTGCACTCCAAGCAAGCAGTTTCTAACTTCCTTTGTCTTATTAGTACTGGCTGTTTCAATACCAGAGTTCTAGAAAGAAATTATATCCGGCTTTCAAGTCCATTGTCTGGCCCTCATGTATTAACAAAAGAAGGGACTTTCCAATTCTCACATCATCTCTCCAAAATTTTCCCCTTTCATTCTCGAAGAAATAAATCAGGGAAAGAAGAATAGTGAGTACTTCTTTTTGTGATGTTGTGATATGGCTCCCTGTAGTCCAACTGAGTATCCCTGAATCTTGAGAAATCCACCTTTCCTAAGGAAACAGGAGGGAGGGGGAATAGAGCCTGAGAAGGATGTGGTTTTTAATTGTTCCCCTTGCAGTATCTTATTATAAAAGTGTACTTTTTAAACACAGGTTTCCATCTTGTAATACTTAGTGTCTTGGAGTCTCTCCCTCATGAATTACTTTGCATATTGTTTGAAGGGAATCATTTTAAAATTTATATCCTGTCCTACATTTATTTCAAGACTTTCCTTAAAATATCTTTTTTCTCTTCACTCTGCTCAGATATGCATAAACATTTTATGCATTTCACACTCTTTAAAATGAAGAAAATATTATGCTAATCTGAATAGTGGTAAAATCAGAGTCAGAATAGAGATTGTACTCTCAGAAGAGTAGACGGTGACATATCTTCCTATTGCTATCAGCTATCTCCATTATTTATATAACAATAAGGCAGAAAGCAGGTATTAATAAAACAAGGAAGCAGAACATGAATTTGGAGGTACTTTGGATTTGATGAAGCCCGGCAGAATGAATACTTGCTCTTTGGGAGCAGCTTGACTTATCTGTCCTTTGCGTTCTCTGTTCCACTGAAGAAGTCAGGCATAAATACACCAGACGCCCAGCATGTTTAGCTGAATGAGTAAATTGAAATTAAGAATAAAAACATATGATCCATCTAATGCCATGCTTATATTAATGAAATCACATCAGGGGTGATGACCAAGGAAGAGACTTTGACTAGGAGTTGAGTGCAGGATAATGTGTTTCTCTAGGGGTGCTCTGTTGATACACCCAAGGGAGTAAAACCCAAGGAGGGCCGTACCGGATCACAGACTGAAAATTAGACCAGTGGTCCTCAAATCTGAGTATACATCAAAATCCCCTGCTTTGGAACTTCATAAAGCACAGAGGGCTGGGCCCTAATTCCTGAGAATTCCTGGGTTGGTAGATCTGGGGTGGTAACTGAGAATTTGCATTTTTATCTTTCTCCCTCTGAGGAGATACAGCTGCTGTTGATCCAGGCAGCACACTTTGAAAACCATTCAATCAGACCTTGAAGAGTTGGCTCATGGGATTAAGGTATCTGAGCAGGCTGCTTGCTCTGTGATCTGCACAGAGATGATATGATTTTTTAGAGATTTCTGAGGGCAGTACTAA
Source organism: Pedetes capensis (assembly GCA_007922755.1). Taxonomy (NCBI): domain Eukaryota; kingdom Metazoa; phylum Chordata; class Mammalia; order Rodentia; family Pedetidae; genus Pedetes; species Pedetes capensis. The sequence continues at coordinate 20,607 of VMDO01008839.1, forward strand.
GATAATGTAACTGAGTGGACCTCAGAATAATTTTAAGGGACTTGCTTCCTCTTAATCTGCAGGACTAATAGCTGTACTCTGGCAACAGAAGGAGAGAATGGCTTAGAGGACTCAGATGAGAGTTAAAATCAGCTGCATAAATGAGGTGGAAGTTAGAATGCATGGGATCGACTAATACATCAACTAAGTTAACAGAATTTCACAATGTAAGGTTATATATGCATATTTAGGCTAATTTATGGATAGCTTATTCCCTAAAATATCCTTCCATTTCAAAACAAGTTTATGTCCTTTAGCTGACTGTGCATATGTCAAGATAAAATGGGGATGGTGGGGAGAGGGCAGCCTAGGTGAGGGGAAAGCCCATTCATCCAAAAGAAAGGAGTCAGAAGAAACCATATCCACTAGCCATTCCCAGCCCTTCCCACTCAATTTTTGCTATCTGCCAGGTAAACAGCCTTAAGAAGTTTCTGAAAAAGTAGCAACAGCTTCAGCAAACAGGTAGCACAGAGACAAAATTGGCCTTATTGCAATATTAAATTGGAAACTACCTAAAATTCAGGGGCTGGGGTTTAGCTCAGTTGGTGGAGTGCTTGCTCTGCATGCTCTGATGCCCTGGGTTTGATCCCCGGCACCACAAAAAATGGGAGAAGGCCCTAGCAGCTATCTCCTGAAACAATCTTGAACCATCAGCCATCAAAAACCCTATGGATAGAAGAGAAGCACTGACATAGTACCCGGCATGGCACAGTGCTGGGGAGTGTTTCATTCTGTTGTACATAGAGTCGCTGTAAGTCAGACCTGACTTATTGGCACCTAACAACAGCAACGACCTAAAATTCAGATCTGATTTCATAGGCTTCATTATGCTCAACTAATTGGGTTTCTTGAATTTTAAATCTTGAGTATAAAGTTTTTACACATTTCTTTTAGTGTTTTTTCCCAGAGGAATTTTGTAAAATGTAGTAGTCATTTTGGACTTTAGGGAAGACATTGGCATTTATTTTATTTCTAACATTTTATGAACTCAAATGGATTTTCTTAATTTGACAACATTAACATAAACTATGGCTTAAAAAAACATAGAAATGTTTGGGTAACCAAATGATCAGGTACTCATATTTGATTTTCTTCCATTTTTGTCTATTTGAAAATAGAAAAAAAATCTGCTTAGTGACCCTTTCAAGGGAGAGCTATAGCTCAGCTCATGTATAAAAAGCCACATAATAATGACTCTGGAGACCTTGACTACACATTCAGCGGTCAAATATTTCAATGCTCTGTTGCTCCTGTTCGTGTTACAGGTAGATGTGACAGCACTGCAGCTATGAGTGGAATTTTAAAGAGGAAGTTTGAAGAAGTTGACGGCTCCTCACCCTGCTCCTCTGTGCGGGAATCAGATGATGAAGTTTCCAGCAGTGAAAGTGCTGACAGTGGGGATAGTGTCAATCCATCCACTTCTAATCACTTTACCCGTGAGTACTAGAACCATACCGAAGCTGATTGCCTGCCACCATGGCAAAAAGCATTGTGTCATCTTGGTCATTTTTATTTTTATCTTGTTTGTTATATATATCTTTTATTCTTCTAATTGATCAAATAGAATAATTAACTACAAATGAAATATTTTTGAGGCAGCTCAGTGGATCCTTTTCTCTAGATAACTTCTGGCAAGGGATTATTTGATCCTGGTAATCAACTGATTCAATGAAAATGGACATTGTATTATTACTACCTTTTTAAATAACATGCAATGTCCTGGGAATAAATGGGGAATTATGGAATAAACCCAGCTTAGAAAAAAATGTGTGTTCACATAACAGAAATGATATTCTGGGAGAAAAAGAAAGGCTTCAGTTAGGAATGGAAGGTCTAAGTTATGATGAGACAGAGCTTAGGCAGCCATGCATTAAGAAGAGATGTAAAAGCATCAAAACTCTCCTCATGTGTGGCTTAAAGCCTCTTCCCTATTCATCCCTTTATTCTTTCTCATGGATAATTCTTTTTTTTTTTTTGGTCATATTGGAGATTGAACCCAGGGCCTTGCACTTGCATGCTTTGCAAGTGCTGGACCACCAAGCCACCTCCAGCCCATTTTTTAACTTTTGAGACAGGGTCTCGCTAAGGTACTCAGACTGCCTCCGGTCTCAAACTTGCAATCCTCCTGCCTCTGCCTCCCGAGCCACTGGGATTACAGGTGTGCACCACTGCACCCAGCTCTTCTCATGGATAATTTTTAAAGTCCACCAAGAAAAAAAAATGCGTGGTTTCTTTTATTCCTTTTTCTGCCACACAGTAGCATTAGCCCTTCCTGTCAGACAAAGTAATATGAAGACTAAATTACTAATATAAAAAATTCTTAAGGCAATACAAGCTACAAACCAGAGAAAACTAACTTGTAATACCTTAGTAATCATTTTCAATTTATGTTTCTGAAAGAGGAAGATTTTAACATGCCACAATATCATAATAACTGGTCTTGTTTTTTTATTTTCTAATTAGCTGATTTTATTAATCTTTACATTTATAAAACTAAATTTATTTTGGAAATGTGACAACCCACGCCCCAAAAAAACAACAAAAGATACAAGCTTTTTTAAAAGAGGAGATAAAGGACTCAGTCACAGTTGAGTATGAGATTAATCTGCTAAAATCAACAACATTGCTTCGTTCAGTCACAGCTAATTGGAAAATATGATGAAAGGGCAATTACAGTTGTAAAAGCAGAAAAAGTCACAAAATATTTGGGGTTAAGTTACTGTGTGATGTCGATGATCTGCAAATACAGTTGCACGTACCATGATGATATGAAATGAGCTTGTGCTTTAGCTTCAAAACAAGATATATATTTACTTCTTTGACTTTAATAGTAGTAATGCTAATAACATCATTTCACCGGGTTTTGCAAAGATCAATCAAAGCAAGTGAGATGATATACATGAAAGAACTTCGTAAAATGTCAAAGACAAGGCACATGTTATATTAAAAATTATCATCATACATAACATTTAAACTGAGGCTCAGAGAGCCTAAGCACCTTGCCCAGGATTACACAGGAGTTAAATCTACACATACAAACATGTCTCACACCAAGCCTTACTTTTCTCATTATCTCTTTCCACTCCTGAATTATATAGTATTGGACACATCTTTTAAAATATTATTTATTGTGAATTGTAAAAGAAGACCTAATTACTGAAGATGCTGACTGCATTTCTGGATATAATGGTATATAAAACTATTAGTGCTTTTCAGATTAATTTATAAGAGTTTAATCTCAATGAAACCTTGAATTTAATTTTATTAAAAGAAGGAATGATAAAAAATTCTATTTGGAGAAATAAGCTAATGTAATAAAAGGGTATTTTTTTAAAAAGCTATAAATTTTGAAAAGCTATTCCAGATATCAAATTATACTTTAAAAAATAAAACAATATAATCAGTTTTTCTACTATGCTCTACTTAGGAAAGCATAGAAAATCCTGAAATGAAAGATACCGGAATTTAATATAAGAAAATGAGCATTATTGAACAAGAAGAAAGGGAATGACTTTTTAATAAACAGTCATACTACTAACAAACATGAAGAAGAAATAATTTAGGCCAAGAGAGGTGGCTCTCATATGTAATCTCTGCCCCTCAGGAGGCGGAGGCAGGAATATCACAGGCTCAAGACTAGAGGCACCCTGAGCAGTTTAGCAAGATCCTGTTTCAAGATAAAAAGTATAAAAATGGGCTGGGAGTGCAGCCCATTGGTAGAGTACTTGCAAATATATGTGATGCCCTGGGTTCAACCCCCAAGCACTGCAAAAAAAAAAAAAAGAAAGAAAGATAGAAAGAAAAAAAAAAGAAAGAAAAAGAAAAAGAAGAAAAGAGAAAAGAAAAAGAAAGAAAACAGGAGAATTAATTTAGTCCCCCATCTCATCAAAAATGAGAAAATGCATTCCAGATGGATTAAGTAGATAAATATTCATAAAAGTATGAAGGAAGTTGCATATTTGTGAGACATTTGGTAGGCTCATTATATGAGTTTTGAGACAACAGGAAAATAATCAGAGTGGAAAACACAAATATTGAATGATATAAAAGGTATTGAACATATACGTTACAAACAAAAAAATAACAAAAAACTCACACTCAAAAGAAAATGAAGAACAATTTATATTGGGAAAAAATTCACAATCCTTCTGCCTCTGCCTCCCTAATTGTTGCTAGGATTCCAGATGTGCACCACAGTGCCCAGCCAAAAATGTAAATTTTTGAGATAAGAACTAAACATGCTTCCTCAAAGATAATCCATGTAATAGGAAATATGTCCCACATGTATTTTAAATCATTTAACAACAATATAATAAAAATGTGTATTACAACAATACTAAGGAAATTTCATTACTATGAAGTTATGGAGATTTCATCCTTATGAAAACAGTACTCTTCTCTCTAATACAAAATACTAATAGTACACCTGTTCTTATTAATGGTCATGAAATTTATAAAGTGACAGTATAAGATCCATAAAATTATTCTTAATTCTGTACTTCTGAGCCCTTACCTGAAGGGAGAAACATAAAAAAGAAAAGAAAAACTATATAAATGAAAATGTTGAAGCTTGATGGTAGTAGGAAAAAGCAAGGATTGTAGGAAATATGGAGGGAGAGGAAGGTAACATGTCTAAGAGCAGGAATGTTGTTCGCTGACATCAAGTTGTGTCTGACTCATAGCAACCCTTATAGGGTTTTCAATGACTGACTGTTTCAGAATTGCCTTGGTAGTGGATTGCCACATCCTTCTCCCATTTTTGTGGTGTTGGCAATTGAACTCAGGACCTCTGGAAAGTGATCCTTTAAGTTACAGTAACTCATTTAATTAATTTATCTTCAAAATAGTTATGAAGAGTATGTGGCGATATGTGAAATGCTTATGAGACAGTGTTAAGAAAAGCAGAACAAAATTTTATCTACACTTCCAGGCAAAGTCTGTGCACAAAGGCAAAGAATTGCTCAGTTCCTACCAATTGGAAACAATGAGATTTGTTTCAGCATTAGCATTAGAATGATGGATGGATTTTTATATTTAATAATTTTTATCTCTGTTTATATTATATGTATTCCCACAACAAATGTTTCAAATTTAAACTGCAAAAATGATAACTGTAGTTCACATTGTGTTTATGTATACAAAACAGCAGATAGAAATGGCATGAGGAGCTGAATTATACAATACTTCAGCCATCACACAAAGATGTTTTAAGAGTTATGTCCAGCAGAGATTAATTTTTCTACTAACAAAACACTTATTTTATCATGTTCAAGAAGTCACTGAAATGTTCCAGCTCATCATTCAATATCAGTGATAGTACCACAGCTGTTTTACTAAAATGGTGATTTAACTTTGTACTAAACAGAATCTGGTAAAGATTTTTCATGATTTTTAAGGATAATTAAAGAAATAATATAATAAAAATGCCCTTTCCATTTAATAATCTTTCTTCACTCTACTCATATTATGGAAAGAAAAAGTGTGAGAAATGACAAAGAAACAAAAGACAATATCCTACCTAAATTTCTTGCTGTATAAAAGATCTGAGCATTTTAACCACTGTGAAAAGAATAATTAAGTGGCTTCTGTTTTGTAAAATTGTATTTCAAATTATTGGCTACCCTAGAAGTCAATATACATATTTTAAGAAAATGTTTTATTATTTCAATAAAATTAAAGTATAAGTTTATCTGTAGTATCTTACCGATGTAAATCTATGATTATAAAATTTCAGAAATGTTATTAATAAATCCTGTTTCTTTAACCTTTTCTACTGTCAAAAATGAAAACAATTACCTTCCTTAAAATGAAGGATTTGGGGAGACTATCAAATTTGTGTAGCAATATGAAACAATTTAGATTTGCAATGAGATTTTTTAAAATGTCATTGCCCTTATTTCAATTTTACTTATAGATTCATCGTTCCAATTTAAAACATCCTGTGTACCTGATGCTTTAGAAGCACCATCAGATGGTATAACATTTTGTTATTATTATACATACAAAAATTAATAAGATTTTTGATATATTTCAGCAGCTATGGTAGCAGAAAATTCCATGCTATTCTAAGCTTTCTGTTAAGATATTCAATTTGTAACACAGAGCATTATGATAATAAGAGCTTCAAAATGTAAATCACTAAGAGTATGATGGCTTTTTCCTTGAACTTCTGAATTTTGCTAGGCAACTAGCATTCTTACTAGTAATCATCCACGGTCATATCTTGTACATCCCTTGAGATAGAAGCAACAGATTCCATATGACTGTGGAATGCTTTGTTTCACCAAATACCTATGGCTCTCTGGGCCAATCAGTCTGTGCTTGAGCACTGTCAGAAGGAGAGCTACAGAGAAACTGGAGAGGAATGATTTTTTTTTTTCTTCCCTGTCAAGGTACTTGGCACTTCACATGGGTAGGGAGAAGCTGTGTGATGAAACATTGTCCCAAAAGGAGCACATTATTTTTCCTGCAGCCTGCAGTCGTAGCCCTGTGGCATCTGATCCTGTCAGATCTCAGAAGCTAAGCAGGGTTGGGCCTGGTTAATACTTGGATGGAAGACCACCTGGGAACACCAGATGCTGTAGGCTTGGGAGATGGACCTGGCAACTCACTCTCAAAAATCAATCTGCCATTGAAAACCCTATGAACAGCAGAAGAGCACTGACAATAGTGTTTTGCCTGTTGTACATAGGGTCACACAGGGTTGGTTATGAGTCACATACCAACTGGATGGCACCTAACAACAATAACAACATTTTTTGTGCAACAGAATGTTTCACCAAATAAATGTATAATATATAAGAAGTGAAAAAACCAAGAGGTTAAAGAATAGACACTCTAAATTGCACATTAAGACAGGTAAGGGATGTCTTACTCAGGGATAAGATTTTCTAATTTACAGAACACTTTCACATTGTTGAGGTTTTTCTGATATCCAGAAATTATTGTGTTATTAGGAGTTATTACATCCATTTCATAAAAGCAGAAATTAATAATCAGAGATATATTGTAATTTACTCAAGACCTGAGATTTAGAATCTAGTTTCTCTTCCGCCCTCCCTTCTTCTCTCCCTTTTCTCCATGACCAACTTTTTACTTCTGAATATACAGGGTATAAATATGTTACCAAAGGCAGGCAAGTCATTCTTTTTCCAATGTTATTCTTTCCCACTGATTCCGCATTTCATATGGGATTTGACAACAACATTCAGCAGAAGACAGAATTTGATGTATTTAAAATTTACTGAAAGTATGAATGAAACATGTCTGTCATGTTGTCTTTATCAGGCAGTTAAAATGCATTGAAGATTTAGATTCATTGTTAGTGAATGTGATATATCTTATGATGGGCTAGGACTTTTCAGACATGTCAAAGTTGATAAACTACAAACAGTAAATTTGAGCAAATTAGGGATCATGTCAGATCACATCCACCCAGCATTGCGATATTTTGAGAACTTACTTTTATAGAGACAATAGTAGCAGTCTACCACTGAATCATTGATGTTTTTCAAACAATGGAGAAGTGTTTAGGCAGAAGCTCAACAAAGGAGCTTTATAAGTCTTTGAGCAAGAGGGAGGCCTTATGACCCTCAAAAACTTCTTTCTATTCTGTTCTAAGAAGAACTAAAAATAGTTTTATAAGCTAGAACCAAGACCAAGAAGGAGAAGATAAGCAATATGGATAAAGGTATCTCTGAAAAGCTACTGTTACATTGAAAGATCCCCCTTACTTTAGAAAACAACCAATTAGCTTGGCTAGTGGGACCAGACCTCCTGGAACCAGCTGCAGATCATATCTGGGATCATGCAGATCTTGACTGATTGATGTCCATATCTGAACATCAGAAATAGAGCAATTGAATCATTAGATGTTTAGTATGTTGGAGATAAGGGAGTTAAATATTTGGGATAATTATGAGTGAAGGAATATAAATAAGAACTAATGGTTCCTTGTGGGCTGGGATTTAGCTCAGTTGGTAGACCTTTGCTCTGCAGTCTCTGAGGTCCTGGGTTTGATTCCCAACACCACCAAAATGGGAAGACTTGGCAATCCACTCCTGAGGCAATCCTGAAACAATCAGCCATTGAAAACCACATGAGGGTCCCTATGAGTAAGACACCACTCATTGGCACCCAAACAATGGTTCTTTAGACAATATTCATTTGAATATTCTGTAAGGCCTATTGACTGATGCAATGGAATTGTTACCAGATTACTTCATTTGAAAGATCATAGTCTTCAATAATGATAAATCCAAAATAACTACTCACTGCTGCTACTTCTGACCTTTCTAGACCATTTTTTAGGCTGAAATGTCTTTTTATTCTGCTTCCCAATTTATACTATTTAAGTTCTATACCTGCTATACAGTTCATATCAAATATTTCTCCATGAAAACTTCACTAGGTCTTATTTTGTTCATTCTCTTCACCATCTCCTCAGAAAATGTTGGAATTCCATCAACATTGAAAAGCTTTGGCAATGGTTTTCTTTCTTCTTTCCATCTCAGTGTTTTCCTCCAAACATAGTGATGTCAGTAGCTCATTGAACACATTAGCCTCCTATTTTCTTCATCACCTCCATGACCTTTATCACCTTTCCATTTAGTTGCCTATGAGACTCATCCCTAACATTTTAACAAACTAGAACAGCCCTACTTCTGAAATATCAAATTCCTATATTTTTTACTCAAACCACTGCCCTTTTCCCTTCCAACTTTCTCATTTCCTACTTTTTAACCTCTTCCTGTTGGTTCCCCAGTATGGCGCCACATGTCTTTACAAATCTTCCCATGCTTCACCTTCGCTCCATGATTTTAGTCTTATATTTTATTTGCAGGTCAAGACACTTAACCACTTTTCTCCAAATATTCTTCATTCTATAGTGTTCACTCCACATCATTTTTTCATTCAGAACACCTGAAAACTTTTTAAGAAGTTTTGGAGAAAATGAAAAAAAAAACTACATTTTTAAAATCAGCTGCCTATTATTGCCATGGGCTGGGGTTAAGCTCAGTCGGTAGAACACCACTCTACAGTCTCTGAGGTCCCAAGTTCGCTTCCCAGCACCACAAAAATGGTAGAAGGACGTGGCAGCCCACTCCCAAGGCAATCCTGAAGCAATCTGCCATTGAAAACCCTATGAGGGTTACTATGAGCCGGAATCGACTCGACGGCACCTAACAACAACAACATTATTGCCATACAACCATCCTACTTGGCACCGAGAATCAATTTTCTGTTGCATTTCAGGTCACCCAGGTTTATAATTCTCCTCAAGTCACATCACTCTCCACTTCCTCCCTCATACACAGCAGATCTCCTTGCCTTCTTATCATCTTGCAGCCTGCTTTCATTTCTTTCTCATCTGCATGTCCTTACGTTAGTAAGCTGGGCACTCATTGAGGAAATGAATGTATGCTCATTAAAGGCAGGAACAAGGCTTTTATGTACCTAGCACTTAATAAGCACTTAACAAATATTTATATGATTGGATAAATGCAAGGACACTGATTAGTCATTGGCTACTTGTCATTCACTGCAGTACTGTAGTATAAATGTAAATAAGATGTCCATTTTCTGTAGAAACTTACAGTCTAATAACAATTTAGCATTTTTCCAATACTACTATATTCTGTCTTATAATTATTGATGCAAATACTTTATGTTTTCTGGAGATTTAAAAAGCTTAACTGTGTATTTTCTCACTACTTAGAATGGTGTTGGTTCAATTACTGTTAAATACTTGGTAAATAACATTTAGCTTTGTAAAGACTTATATTTTTAGTACAACTAAATCTCATGAAGTAAAGTGCATTTTTTGTAGGACTTCATAATGGCATGGACATTAGTGAAAATAAATATCAATTTGAAAGTTAACTGCAATTTATTATTTAGATGGGTATCATTGTGGTACATCATGATGCTGATTTATCAGTTATCATATCCAAATACATGATAATGTTGAACTGTGTTTTAAATAGGATTCTACTGTAATTATGCATTTCTCACATGTCCCTTTCTGGTTTCATCTGCTTATATATAGCTTTCCCAGGCAGAAGCATCACTGTTTAATTGGATTCTGTGCAGCTATTTATGCAGCAGCTATATAACACACTTCAGGGATTCCAAGTTGCTTTCACCTTCAGCATCCTTTGAATCAGCTAGGGACAAAAAGGCATTACTAAATCAGATCACTAACATCAAATAAATGCAGTTCATTTAGTTCTTTTTGATTTGTGTTAAATTCAAGATAGGGACCTTACATTTAGTCTTAATAAATTATAATAGTAGATTTCAGTCTTTATTTTAATCTGCTAAGATTTATTTTTAAAATTGTTTTTTCCTTCTTAGGTATTTGTTCTTTCTCTCACAGTCATATTCTGGGTAAATGTATCTCAAAGCGCCCTGTTTGTCTCCATTTTTATTCTACCGTTCAAGCCTACAGAGCTGTCATCTCCTCTTTGTTCTACTGCCCAAGCCTTCTGGTTGCTCTCTCTGCATCCTCTCTTGCATTGGGTGGCCTCTTCTCTGTGCAGCAATCCTTCAACCACATCCAGCCTTTCAACCAGTTTCAATTTGGCTCATCACTATAGCTCCCAAAACCCTGACCACCCCTGTATGATTTAACGTCTGCTCTCCTGATTCTTCTCTATTGTCACACTCCAGCCATACTGATCCTTAAAGAGTTATTTGAAAGAAACAAACCTTCTTGCACTGTGATCCTGTCTGGGATGGTCTTGTCATGACTGGCTCATTCACTGCAGTACTGTAGTATGAATGTAAATAAGATGTCCATTTTATATTTTGAGTCAATTATCAGCACTGTTTTGTAACCATCTTTGGTCACCTCATCTAAAGTATGCAGGTCCAAAGTCCTCATTTCTTGGATCTATGTATGAAAATTATATGTGTGTATATATATATACATGTATATATATATACACATACATAGGTATAGATAAGTAGATGTATATATAAGTTGCTTTCAAATAACCCAACAAAAAGTGAAATAGATGAGCCTGAAAAAAAAGAGACATTCAAACTGTGGGTTTACTCTACTATTGTCTACATTTTTATATTATTAAAATTTTGATAATACATAAAATATATATGTATAGATCCAACTTATTCTAAAATTTCTATGAAAGAGAAAAGATCTAAAAAAATGGCAAAGTACAAATTTTAAAAAGAATAAGAAAGTGTAACTGGATGCCGTAACATGCACATATAATCCCAGTGACTCAAGATGTTGTGGCAGGAGGATCACACATTTGAGATCAGAGGCAGCCTGCACAACTCAGCAAGACATTGCCTCAAAATAAAAATCAAAAAAGGGTCTGGGGGTACTGCTCAGTGGTGAAGCACTTGCCTAGCATGTGTGAGGCCCTGGGTTCAACTCTCAGTACTACAATAAGTAGAAAGAAGGAAGGAAGGAAGGAAGGGTTTATGCTTACCCTAACAGATCTCAATACTTAGAATGCAAAAAGTAGTTAAAACCCATGGAATTACCTCAGTTCTGCACGTGGAACATATAAAGAGTTAGAAACAGACCCACATTTAAAGGACAACTTGGTATGTGACAGAGACATTGCAAATGACTTGGGAAAGGAAAACTGTTCCACTAAATGTCTTTTTAATGAAAAAGATAAAATTAGATCCTACCTCATACCATACATGAAAATAAATTCCCAGTAAAGATCTAAATATAAGAATATCAAAACTATAAAACTTATAGGAAAAATATAAGAAAATACATTTATATCTGGGAACAGGCAAAGCATAAAAATATTGTATGTTTGGGTACATTAAAATAAAATCATATATATGAGCAAATATGGCATCAAAAAAGTGAAAAGAGCCAGGCACAGTGGTGCATGGCTATCATCCCAGTGGCTCGAGAGGCTGAGTCAGGAAGATCCCAAGTTTGAGGCTGGAGAGAGCCTGCATAAATTAGCAAGAATCTGACTCAAAATTTTTAGAAATATGCTGGGGATACAGCCCAGTGGTAGAGCACTTACAAAGTATATGTGAGACCCTGAGTTCAACTGCCAAGTGCACCCCCACAAAAGATAAGAGTGTGAGACAAAAACCAGAGGAATGAGTGGGATGTGTTTTAACTCTCCCTTGTCACTTTTATTTATACTTTAAAAGAAGAAACTCTCTTTAGCTGAAATATAGATTTTTCACTATGGAATATCTCATGACCACAGAGGAATGTTATAAATAAAATTTTCTGCAGAAAGTCACACAAGTATGAACTATGATTAGAAAGAATGATTTGTTAGTTTTTCAAAACACAGTCATTTGATATCATAAAACATTATTTAGAAAACTAAAAATCTACATTTGTCTCACTTATATGCTAATTCTATCTTAATATTTGCAAGCTCAATCCTACTTGTCAACAGAATATGCAGGCATTTAGGCAGCATATTTTAAGAGACTTTACTTATCTTAAAATATCTGCTATCACATGACTGAAATTTGTACCATTAGTGTAATCTTTCTGGAATGATCGCTGCCAGGTGAGTCCCAATTCCACATATAGGTGGTAATGTGTCTAATAGTTTAAAATACAGTGTCTTGAGTCTGGTTATCTAAACTTTCATAAATGATTATCTACTTGAAGGCAGATATTATAATATCTGTTGGAGGTAGGTACTATAATGATCTTAGGTTTCCTCATCTATAAATACTGATACAACTAGTGCCCACATTATAAGCTACAATGAGTGAATACAGGACAAATCTTTACATTGTACTTGATATTTAGTATGTCCCCCAGAAACGTTAGCTATGGTGGTGGTGGTGGTTATGGTGGTGATGATGTTTCCAAGAAAGGACGATACAAATTTTATCAATAGCTATTCCAAAAAACCACCTAAAGTAGGGAGTAAATCTTCAGATAAAGCAGACATGTGATGGTTGTGTTTTTCATGGAGTAGAGAAGAAGGCTGGAAAAGATCTAGATTAATGATGCAAACTCAAAACTCTTCAGATGCAAACAGATCACATTAGTATGAGAAGCAGCCAGCTGTATTACAACAGTGGATGCATCACAGCAGCTACGAAAATAAACATTTCTAGAGTTTGCTCTTCTCAGTCTTGCTAACATTAATCTTAAAAAAAATCCTAACTTCAGAATAGTATTCACAGCAGTAATAACTGGCATTTATTGAAATTCTATTAATGCAACCTTTGATGCATCCGATGCTTGGAAAGAGTTTAAGTACCTGCCCAGACTAGCAAAGCTAATAAATAATGGGCCACCTTTTGATCCATGTCCATCTGATTCTGGATCCTGTACTTTAATATTACTGTATTATATTGTTTCCCATAATGATTGTTCAATATAGCAGTATTAATCAATCCTATTTTAACATCACTTTCCAAACTTCAGGAAACATCTCATAACAGTTTATATCCAATTCAGAAAAAATAGTTATCTGTTAACTGAACAGAACATACATTCCATTTTAAATGGGAGAGGTTTGGTAAATAGTACCATGAACTGAGTTCATATTGAATATGCTGCATTTGCTTACTAATTTTCTCATACATAAAACTGTCTATGTTGATATCATGAATCTTTGTATTCAAATACATGCCTGATAGAACTTTGGTCTTTTGGATTTTTCTGAAGTTGAACCATTTTTTTTTCTTTTATTCCTTTTGAGTGTCATTTTCTTTTCATCTCCTCAAAATGGAAGAAAGAAGGAAAGTTGTTGCTAGTGTTATGACTGAGGGGTAAGACTGGGCATTGTTGCACATCTGAAGCAGGCCTGCTTCCTTTCAGGAAGTGCTTCAGAGCTGCAGAGAAAAAGGTATTTTGGCAGCTGCCTCCCCCTTGATTGACCACATCAGGCTTGAAAAATATCTGTGGGTTCATTAGCATCAGGCATTTGCCTAGATCTCCTATAGACCATCTTAATGGAAACTTGTAAGAGCTTTTGAGTGCACTCCAAGGTATGATTTATGGGAAATAGTCACAGCAAGTGTTTGTTTGATGTCTTTTAGACTCATTCTCCCAAACTCTAGGCACTATCAGAGCATCAGTAAAGCGTGATATTTTTGTAAATACCAGGTCAGAGAAATGTACGGGTATTTCTGGAAAATTTTCTATAGTCTTTATCAAGGGCAGTTTGCTAGAGAAAATGGGTAGTAATATGATGCTAAAAAGTCAAAGAAGAAGTAAGCAGGGACGGAGAAAATATAATGCAGTTGACTGCATTGAAAATATGTATTTATATATTTAGACTATGGGATTAGGAAAGGATAAAGGAGAGTAAGTAGGAGAAGCATTGCTGAATAGAGGAATGTGCTTTGCTCAGGTATGCAGCACAGACTGGGAGGCAAATGGATAAAAATATGAATTATAAAACCAACTGCTACTCTTCCAATTGTTGTTAAGTGCCATAGAGTCAGGTCAACTCATAGCAGCCCTATGTACAACAGAAGGAAACACTCCTTGACACCATTGCCATGCCCAGCACTATGTCAGAATTTCTCTGCTATTCATAGGGTTTTCGATGGCTGACTTTTCCAGGATTGTTTCAGGAGTACGCTGCCAGGTCCTTCTCCCATTTTTGCAGTACTGGGGATCGAACCCAGGACTTCAGAGCACACAGAGCAAGTGTTCTACCAACTAAGCTAAACCGTAGCCACTGTTCTAATTTGCATCACTTAAAGTTTCTAGTAAAAAGAATGAATTTATTCATTCCAACCTAATAATAAAAGAGGATTTTTCTCAAATGGTTAAAAAAAATAAGGCAAGGTTAAAAAAATGATATTTACTCTTCCTCCTATCCTCCAGTTCTGGAGGTTTGAATCCAGGACCTTGTACATGCTAGACACGTACACTACCACTTAGCTGCCCCTTAATCTCCTTTTTCTTTTCTTTTCTTTTTTTTTTATTTTGAGACAAGATCTTGCTGACTTTTGCAGTCTGCCTATAGGCTCAAACTTACAATCCTCCTGCCTCAGTCTCCCGAGTTGCTGAGATTTTAGGTATAAAATGTGATGTGATGCCTGGTTTATTTTTAATCATAATTTTATAGGTAATGAAAGTAGAGTTTCAAGAAGTTTAGTAACTTTCCCAGGGTCCTACTGCTAATAAGTTATGGAGCCAGGTTCATTCCAGTAGTTGAATTCCTAATAATCAAAATTCTTGATCAGTAAAGCCTTCTTTCTCTTCTCTAAGCTGCAGTTCTTAATCTAGGCTTTAACACTTGCAGAATTGTATGTGGGTATAATTTAATTTTCTAAGTATAGTATAAAATAACATCATTGTCAAATTGTGTAATTAAAAAAGTCTTCATTGCACACCTTTTATTTACATTGCAAGTAGAAGTTTGTAATTTAACATATTTGTTTTTGCCTTCACATTCTTATAAAGATTACCTTTATATTGTCTAGGTAATATTTATAAAACCAAAACAAGATACTTACCAAAGTAGTAAATGCTTTTCAATGATTTTCTTTAAAGCATTATTCTGTGGTTATTCTTGGTAACAAACTAGTTCTCCAGTTTTCAAAATCATGTGTAGAGTAGCAAAAATCAATTAGTTTAGAGTTCTTGAATAATAGAGCTATGCATTTGTAAAGCCATGAGTGAAAGAGCACTGCTGTAGCTTGGTAAGTGTCTCCCTAAGGCCAATGTGTTAAAGGCCTGGTATCCAGACTAAGTTGCCAGTGGGATGTGGGGGAGCCTTTGAGAGTTGGGACCTAGTGGAAAGAAATTAGGTCACTGTGGCTATGTCCTTGAAGGGGATATTGGGACTCAAGGGCCGCCTTCTTCTTCTTCTTCTTCTTTTTTTTTTTTTTTTTGTGCCTTCTTTCAGGAGGTGAACAGACCTCTTCTTTCACACACTCCCACCACAATGTACTGTGCTGTTACAGGCCAAAGTAACAGTGCCTCATGACCATAGACTGAACCTCTGATACCATGAGACAAAATAAATCTTTTTCCTTATTAAGTTGATTTTCTCAGGAATTTTGTTACAGTGACTCAGAGCTAAGTACTTCATGAGTTGTATTCATTTTATCAAAAGTTTAAGTTCATTTGGATGAAAATATCACTGATAACCACCAAAAGTCAACTTCTAAAAATATCATTTTGCACATATCATATAGCTATTTCCTTTGCCTATGTTTATTTTGTTTATTTTATACTTTGAGTCATTTCCCTAAGTAATGACATTAACATAATGTATCATTTGGCCTAAGTGTGCTGGAAAGGTTTTATACTGTCTTACAAGAGCTAATTTAAATATTCAGAATACTGTAAGCTGTTTATTAAGTATGGCCAGCCTGTAGCCATAGCCTGAGGCATCCAATCCCATCAGAACTTAGAAGCTAAGCAGGGTCAGGCCTGGTTAGTACTTGGATGGGAGGCCGCCTGGGAACACCAGGTGCTGTAGGCGTGGGAGAAGGACCTGGCAACCCACTCCCAAAAATCAATCTGCCATTGAAAACCCTATGAACAGCAGAGAAGCACTGACAATAGTGTTTCCCCTGTTGTATGTAGGGTCGCTGTGAGTCGGATACCGACTCCATGGCACCTAACAAAAACAACAAGTATGGCCATATTAACATTAAATTAACAAACATATAATTAATTTTAAACAACAATAAAAACTCAAAACTCATAATTTCACCATTATTGTCCTGTATTTTGCTATCACATTTGTTCTTGAGGTTATTTACAGCTATTACATCTCAATGGGGAAGATTCTGATTAATAGTATATCATGGTACATGTGTTCCCACCTCTACCATCAATGTTACAAGGTCACAGACTTGAAGTCAGCTGTGTTAAGCATAATTATATCATTGGAATAGGTTTAGTTTATAGCTTTTTTATATTGTATAGCCTTAAGAGTACAATGGGAAATATGTGAATAATGCAAATCATTCTTGAAGCTTCACCATTTCTTTGGCTTCTACAACAAGAATAGCCCAATAAGCTCAATAAATACTCTTGTACTATTCAAAACTTACTATCTTGTTTAAAAAAGAAGTCATTCACATTACTGATGAACAAGTGAAGTCTCAATGTTTTCATTGTTCCATTGTCCATATCATTTTTTAAAAGTAATTCATCTTTTCTCTTATGTTTCTAAACTGTTTCTAGGTTTCTTTTGCTGTAAGATTTTGTCTAATTTGTGGCCTCCTCACAACAACAACAACTCAGTTAATTAGTACAGTATTTTAGTTCCAAGTTAGAATTAGCATGCCAACATCAGGCAGAAACCCAGATTGAAGACTGGATCAGGTTCATAGGCTAGCCCTAATTCTAGAGTGTACATCTCTTCTCCAGCACTATGGAAAATGGCTAGGGAGTAGATAAGTAAGTGCTGAGATATCACAGTAACTGAAAACCTCAATTGAAACTGTGTGCTTCTCAATGATCTTTGTATATAGACCAAAGGTTTATATAATACACCAACAAAATATTCCATCTGTGACTTTTCAACACAGTGGTGGCATTTCTTTTTGTCCTGCTATTCAAAAAGAACCTTGCAAAAGTGCGACTGTATTTCCACCCTTGGAAACTGAAGTGTATTATTTTATTTACATAGCTGTTGTGTCATCAACATTAGCTAATATTTATTAACCACCCAAGCAGCACTGTCATTGATTCAAGCCCTATGAAATTGACCCATGCTATGGAGGAGCAATTCAGCCATTGAAAACCCTATGAGGGTCGCTATGAGTCGGATACCAACTCAACGGCACCTAACAACAACAAATGGAGGAGCAATAGCAGGAGGAAAATATAAACCAGGAACTAAACAAATCGAACATTTACACATACTACACCACTCCATGTAATTATGTTGCCAGCATTAAGAAATCTTTGCCATCGATTCACCTCCTCCAGTGTCCAAAGCCCACCCAAACAAAGCATTATGTAGAAGGATTCTAGTCTAGAATTAGTGCACTAAGGGCTACAAATAAAAGCCTTCGCAGGGATGGGAAGTGTGCTGTTGTTACTTAAAAACAGTATTTATTAGGGGAACCAATTTTTAAGTTGGCCTTAAAGAATGATTTGGGAATATATCAGAACCTGGAGATAGTAGCACATACCAGGATTATGCTGGATGATCCTAGGGATGTTTTTATTTATATTATGTGAGTATGGGAGGCTGTTCAAAAGTGTTGGAACATGATAGGAATGTATGTTTTCCTCTGGAGACAGCCTTCTCACTCATTTGGTTTTTTTAGGGATGGTTAAATGTTAGGAGTATAAAGCTATCAGTCCCTCTCAAGGTATTGTGAGTGACACTGTCTCTTAAAGAATGTGCACAAAGGCCCCTGCAGTGTTGTTGGTATTTAAATTCTAGAACATAAGTAAAATCCAGAAAAAGAGCAACAAAAAAGAGAAGAAAGTCAATTTAAAGCCAAATGGCTTCTTTTTACATTTTTTATTGTTTTGCTTCATTATTATTATTATTACTGAAACAAAGTCTCCCTGAGTGCTAAGTTGTTCAGGCTGCCTCTGGCCTTGAACTTGTCCATTCTTCTGCCTCTGCTTCCCGGATGCTGGGATTATAGGTATGCACCACAGCACTTGTTTTGCCAAATGTCTTCTAATTTATAATTTTACCTAAATTTGTTTCTAGAAGAAGGCAGAGTAGATGAACAATATTCTATAGAGCAAGTCCTCCTTCTATGTACTACTTTTCTATTTAATAAGTTGTGAAATTTAATAATCAAAATATATTTTTACTACTTCAAACCTTTTTAAATCAAATTCACACAATCTGAAACTATAACTGTATTGTCACATTGGTTTATTCTGCTACTAGAAAACATTTCATTAATGGGTAAGGCTAAGGACCAACCAGCTCTTTTTGGAGAATTAGGTTGTTTGAAGATATCTGTGGTTTTTCTTGGTTTTTGTTTTTTTTGTTGCTGTTTGCTTGTTTGTTTGTTATGCTGCCCATTCTGTACCCCACAGTGACTGAAAACATCAGGAATGTATCAACATCAAGAAAGAATATATCTTTTGTTTTTTGGGAGATATTAATGATCCAACCCAGGATCTCATAATACTAGGGCAGTAGTATGCCCCTGGGGTGCATGCCCAGCCCTTATACATCATATTTCAAACCAGTTACAAAACTTCACATACACATACATAAAGCAAAGAAATGTCAAAAAGAAAATACTTAGGAATTCAGAAATTCTTACCAGATATTCAAGTTTATCTACTGGCCAGTATCTTACTATAAGAAAATTTCTCACTGGGATCATTTCCCTACTAGCTCAATCTGATAAATATATTGAATTGCTTATACAACTACCTATGTTGTTGTTATTGTTGTTGTTGTTAAGTGCCCTTGAGTCCTGTCCAACTCATAGTGACCCTCTTAGGGTTTTCAATGACTGATTGTTTTGGGATTGCCTCGGGAGTGGATTACCACATCCTTCTCCCATTTTTGCAGTGCTGGGAATCAAACCTGGGACCTCCGAGACTACAGAGCAGCACACTATCAGCTGAGCTAAATCCCAGCTGAACTACCTAAGTCAGGGGACTCTAAATTTAAAATTTATAAAGTTAGAAATTCTAAGATAAAGAGCTTAAAGAAAAAACATTCATTTAGTTACTAAGTAGGCAAACCTTGCTAGTCCAGTTGGAAGAGTACAACATTTAGTAAGAGTAATGCTTGGTCATCAAAGAAGAATCCTTAGTCCAGTTGGAAGAGTACAACATTTAGTAAGAGT
This sequence comes from Pedetes capensis, assembly GCA_007922755.1. Taxonomy (NCBI): domain Eukaryota; kingdom Metazoa; phylum Chordata; class Mammalia; order Rodentia; family Pedetidae; genus Pedetes; species Pedetes capensis. The sequence continues at coordinate 40,380 of VMDO01008839.1, forward strand.
AATGCTTGGTCATCAAAGAAGAATCCTCAGATGAAAGATGTATATTTGAAGTGGATACTCAGAGGAAATGCTTTTCTCTTATTTCTTATTATATATCACACAAGTGAAAGTAATTAAATGTAAAATTTTTGAAAAGTAGAAATAAAGGCAGGTTTTTAAAAAAATACATATTACTTGGTTTTCTGAAAGCATTACAGAACAGAGCATAGAAGCATTATAAATTTTATATAGTTTTTTTTTGTGTGTGTGTGTGTGTGTGTGTGTGTGTGTGTGTGTGTGTGTGTGTGCGTGTGTGTGGCACTCAGATCAAACCCAGGCTCTTCCACATGCCAGGCAAGTACTATACCACTGTGCTTCATCCCCATCCCACTTTTTCCTCTTTATCAATTTAATATAGCCTGAACTTTTTCCTATACAAACCTCCCCAAAATTATCTATCTAATCATCTGCTGTCCAAAATTTTTTAAAAATATAGAATAAGGGAAAAGATTCAAATATTGTCTAGAAAATGAATCGGTAAAGAACACATATTTTGAAATCTATTAAGATGCTGTTTATAATTAAATAAAGCATATTCACTTGAAATAATTGCAGGCTTTTTCCATGTATTTTTCTAATTAGAGGCTAATCTGAGGAATAATAATTATGATAGTAAAAGAGAGCATCCCTTTTGAGAATACTGAATAAACATTGCCCTACAAACTATAATACAGTTTAGTCAGAAGTAAAGATATGTCTAGCAGGGCTGGTAGGGTGGCATTCAGTACTTATTAGCATCTCATAGATGTTTCTGTCACCCACAAATAGATTACTTTGTTAAAATCAATAGTACATAAATGTTCATTTGTTCTAAGAATTTTTTAGAAGGTTAATAAGGCAGAAATGGCTCCCTTTAAATATTGTCACAGGATTCATGAAATATTTCAAGTACAATTTGTTAAATTGTGACTAAATTTTCATTATATTCTATAATGCAGCCAATAGTGAGTAGTATTATTATTTATAACCTACAAGCACCGTGGCTAATATCTTACATCTGGTATTTATAAGATGCTTCTTCATTCACTGGATCACTACATATTTTTGGAGAATATTTCTAAGTATATTGCATTACAATTCCTGTTCCAAATCCAAAATTTTAGTGTTGCCTGTGTATTCATGGCCTGAAACTTTGTTTTCCATCTTCAAGTGAAAATTTTAATCCTTATATAATCATATTTTTATCTTTTATATATAACCAGTAATTTAGCTGATCTCTTTCTAGTCTGCTTGTCTTCAAAATTAGGAGAGAAACAACCATCACACAGGTAACCTATTTCCTCTAATGGTGTGTTAATTTCTTTCCCCATTATGAAAAAAGCATAAGGACCTAATCACATTATGATATATCTTAAGCTGGAAGTTGGAATCCAAACTGAACAAATAACAGCTCTTGGTATGCAGTCCTGGACGATTGTAGTCCGGGTGATGGGTTGAGTCTTGTCTGTCCATGGCTGTTCTTGGCACCTTACACTGCAGGCATCCTACCAAAATATTATTGCTTATGTTCTTTCCCCCTCCTTCAGTCCTGTTTTTGAAATACCATTGATGCCAACATAGCTTTTTTTTTTCTGGCTTTTCATCTCTCTTTCCTCCCAGCAGGCACAATTTTTTTCAAGTATTCTTCCATTTGACATGTGAAGAATGGGAGATACAAAGCAATAAAACATGGCCTGGCCCTGAAGGAATTCTAGTTTTACTGAAGGGAAATGGAGACACAAATGATTTTCCAGTAGAGCATAAAAATGAGTCAGTAGAAATAAAGAAAATGTATGAAGCAGCACAGAGGCAGAATTTTACTTTTTAGAGGAGGTACAGACCAGGAAAATCTTATAGTGGAGGGGATGTTTGAGTTCTTTTGTTTTTATTTAATTGCAAGAAAATGATATGTCCTCATTCTTTATTAGAGAATTTAGTTCAAGTTCTATCATTGTCCCACTCTGTCTTTTCTTGTTCTTGGTAAAGGTTGTCCCACTGGAAAAAATAATAATCTGCTTTAAGCAGTCTTACCACATGATAGTCTATACATGCATGCACTTGTATGTGCAAATGAACTCATAGGTGCACACACCCCCATTTGCAAGCATTCCTTATCTGCCTTCCGTGATTGTCTCGACTTCTTTACTCCTTGCTTCTTATTATTTTGATTTCCCACTTGCTATTTCTACCTGTTTGTGCTATTAAATGTTTCTATAGATGAGAATGTTTATTTTCCTCTTTAGAGCCTTTAGCTTTATCACTTAGAGAATTTTCTTCAGATCAATAACAGGGTCTTATCGTCTTACAACTCTTGAAAGGCAGGCAGAGCTTTCCTCTTTGTGTTGATCTCTCTTCTCTGTTTTGAAAACATTTCCTTTTTAATACATATGGCTCCACATATTTTCCACATTAAAAAAATAATTCTTGAAGTTACTAATGTAGTCAAAAAAGAAAATGTGTCTCAGTTTAAATTTACAATGTTCTTTTTTGCATATAAAAGGTTTAATTCTTGGAGCTCATTTTTCCTCTCTGGAATGTGTATTCTGCAATATGTTTAGTACATCTGAGCCTCTCTTTGTTAGTCAGCTTTCCCTCACTGTGACAAAACACCTGAAGTCAAACAACGTAAAGGGAGGAAAGATTTATCCTGCCTCACTGTCAGAGGTTCAATCAATGGTCACTTGGCTATGTTGTTTGCTTTTCTGTAGTGAGGCAGAACATCATGGCCAGGAAAGCATGATGGAGCAAAGCTGCTCACCTTCTAGTAGCCACAAAGCAGAAAGAATGATCAAGGAAGAAAGAGAAAGAGTAGGGACAATGTATAACCTGCAAGGGCACACCCTAAGTGACTGGATTCTTCCAAGTAGTCCTTACCTCCTAACATTCCCACCACTACACCAGGTAGGAACCAAGTCTTCAACCCATGAACTTTTGGGGTATATTTAAGGTCAAACAATTGTTGTTTTTGTTGTTAGGTGGCATCTAAATGAGTCCAACTCATAGCAATACTCAGAGGATTTTCAATGGTTCATTGTTTCAGGATTGCTTAGGGAGTGGATTGCCTTCTCCTATACCATAACACTCTAATACTCATTTGTCTTTATAGATCTTTTGATGGCTTAGTTCTAGATCTACACATTTTTTAAAGAATCAAAATACCTATGGTTTTAAAAATAATATATTAAAGATAAGTATATATTTAGACTTTTCTTTGGTATCTATGTCATTGTTAAGCTCCTGTAACAAAATAATAGTAGATTGTTGTTGTAAGGTGCCATGGAGTCATGTCTGACTCATAGCAACCCTAACAGGGTTTTCAATGGCTGATTGTTTCAGGATTGCCTTGGGAGTGGATTGCCATGTCCTTCTCCCATTTTTGCAGTGCTGGAAATCAAACCCGGGACCTCAGAGACTGCAGAGTAGCACTCTACCAACTGAGCTAAATTCCAGCCCAATAGTAGCTTTAGCTACCTCATTATAAGATACAACTTATGTTTAAGCATGTTACGTGGCTTAAACAGAGTAGAAATTTATTTCTCTCAATATAAGAGTGTAGTCATAAGCAACGTACTGCAAATATGGCACCTCCATGGTTTGAGGAATCCATATTACTTTTATTGTGTTGATCTACCATATTTAGCATACAATTTCCATCTTATGTTTGATGGTGGCTACTTGAGCTCCTGCTGCCATATTCACATTCCTTCAGCAGGTAGAGGATAAGAAAGAAACTGAATAAAGAGGTGTTTCTTTTCAAAACAAGACCTAGATGTTACTATATGCTGTTTTTACTAACAATCATGAGTAAGAAGCCAGTCACATGACTCCACTTAGCTGCCAGGAAAGCTGGGGGACTAGCTTAAAATTACATTGTCAGAGATTAAGTGAAGACATTAGAGAAAGAACTATTAGTCTCTATTGCAATCGAAACTTCCATGTGCCACTTTTTTCTCCTCCAGCTAGAAGTCATGTTTTCAGGAATTTGCACTATACCTTTCTGAAGAGACAACGTACCCAGGCCTTTCCATAGAAGCACACTTCGTACCACATTTGTATGTTGTTAGGTGCTGTTCAGTTGAATCCAACTCATAGCTTTCATCATAGGGTTTTCAATGCCTGATTATTTCAGGATTTTTTTTCTAGGGCGGGGTGGGAGGGGGTGGACTGCCCCATTCTTCTCCCTTTTTTGCCATACTGGGGATCGAACCTGGGTCCTCAGAAAGTGCAGAGCAGCGTTCTACCAACTGAGCTAAACTACATTTCCTTATTGATTTTTTTTTTTGTTTTCGTCTTTTGGCAATGAAATCTTCAGCCATCAGACACTGATGATATGCCATCCCTCATTGTCTATTTCTCTCCTTCCTGAATTCGTACATCTGAGACTTGGATTTCGCTAATGTGTGGCTGCTGTTTTTGTCTCCAAGCATTTTTCTAATTCTCCTCCCTGCCCTTTAAGAGAAAATACAAGTGAGGCCACTCTTGCCTGCTCTTTCTCTCCACAAAAGCTATTATCACATCGTGGCTTTTCTTTTCATAGCAGCGCATAAAATCATTTTTCCATCTTTTTCTGGAGCCTTCTCTTACTGCTCCTCACTCCTGCAAGGTAACCAAAGATTCTCTATGACCTTGAATGATTAATTCAGCTCAGTTACCTTGTTTCTTCTTTTGTCCTCATCCCTAAAGAAGATTCAAGAGAAGCATCCTAAAATTTGGGAGGTAAGGGAGGCAAGGAATCCTCATTTTACACAATTTTGGCTTTTCTTAAAGAAATAGCATGAAATATTTTTATGGATTCTAATGCATTTTGCTGATTTTATGCATTCAGAAGCTAAGGAAAAAATAATCTTTATTGAAACACAAGTCCAGATTTTGGATTCTGAACATGTGCACCCCACCCTGGTTACGCATGACCTCCTGAGGGGACTGGACAAAAGGCTTCAGTGTCCAGCCAGTCCTTTGTTCCTCCTGAAGCATTCTCCAAAGTTAGTCTTTTTTTCGCCCTTTGATGTAAGCTCACAATTTCCTCACTTTCAGCGATTTAAATTGCTACAAATGTCCTGCGGGTTTGTCCATTTTGAGGTAACAGCGTACCTACACAGTCCCTTGTTGGTCGGCTACTATCATCCATTGTTAACCTGGCACCTCACAAACATCCCCGAGAGGTCCTGTTTCTACACAAAAGCTACTTTGGTTTTAGATCTGTAGTTTTATTTTATTTCTCCTAAGAAAACTCCTTTTCTTCCTGTAGTTTATGAGGAAAGCAAAAACGCAGGAATTATCTCACCTCTCCTTACCTGCCTCTCTCTGTTCCTCCTCCTTTCCCTCACCTTATTCTATTCTTTTATTTATTCTTCCTGTCCAGAGTCTCAGCTGCTATTTGTTAAGATTCTCTTAGGTGGGAGAGGTCATGTGTGTTAATCTCTACACCTCCATTTGGTAGATATTCTCATTCCACAGAGAGGAAACAGGGATAGAGAGGTTATGAAGCCCAGAGAAGGTTGGAAACTAAATAGTGCCTGAGCCAAGATTGAAATCTGTCTGACTCTGAAGCCAACACTAGGTCACACTGTCCTCAAACATATTTGTCACATTGTGTTTGTGTAGAAGTGCGGCTAAGCAATGAAGAGAGTGGCATAGCCCAGAAGATCCAGCTGCACCTCCTGACTCCCTCATCATCCTTGTCTCCTAGGCAAGTCATTCAGCTTCTGAACTCCTTCTGTCATCTGTGAAATGATGCCAGTAGCCCATTCTTTCATCAACATGTATTCACTGAGCACCTCTTATGTATTAGGCATATTTCTAGTCACTGGGGGTAGGCAAGGAATAAGACACTACCTTTGTTCTCAAGGAACCAACATTTTGGTGGGGAGACAGGAAGCAAATACGTATATCATGTACTTGCAGAGCTGTGAAGAACATTGAAAGAAAGGGGGAAGGACAGAGAGAAGGGTACAAAGGAGCTTTTCCAACAAGGCAAAATTCAAGACAGAAATGAAGTGAGAGAAGGAACCACGTGGAGATTTGGGATGAGAATATTCTAGGCAGAAGGAAAAGTGCAAAGATTCAAAAGGCTAGATTTAATCAAAGTTGAAGAATTTATAGCAATTATTAAATTGGGGTTTTGTAGGCAGATATATATCTTTCCCTCTGGAAGCACTGCTCACACTCAACTATTTCTCTGTCCAAAGCATGGGATGAGCTGAGTACATCTAAATCCTACAGTGCTGCCTCATTGCCATAATATGCAGTTTCCTTCACCACTTCCAAGCAGGTCAGACCAGACTGCCTGTTGCTGCCTGTGTGGCATTCTACAGCATGCATCTCTTCTGCTCTTTCATCTTTGCTCCCAGCAGCCAAGTGGCCATTCTCTTGCTTATCTCCCAAAGAAAGCTCTTTAATCTTTAATCTTCTGTACTTTATACATAAATACGTTGTTGCTGTTAGGTACTGTCGAGCTGGGTCCAACTCATAGTGAGCCTATGTACAACAAAACAAAACACTACCCAACACTGTGCTATGCCCAGCACTATTGACAGTGCTTCTCTGCTATTCAGAGGGTTTTTCATGGCTGATTATTTAAGAAGTGGGCTACTGGGTCCTTTTCTCAAGCCTGCAGCCCCAGGTGGCCCCCCTCCAAGGACTAACCAGGCCCGACCCTGCTTAGCTTCCAAGATCTGATAGGATGCTGGGGTGGTACAGCTATAGACATAAACACAGAGTTATTTATATTCTTACCAAACCAGGGAAAATCCATAGACCTGCCTCTTCTTTTCTGTACTCTTAATGATACCTGTTTCCCTATGAACACAATGAACAGATTCTCTTTTCCTCTCTCTGGGTCATCATCCTGTGGCCTATGTTGCTGGCCTCCTTCATTCTCATGTGATGATGGTTGGGTTGTTAGGTGCCATCCAGTTGTGTCCTACTCATAGCAACCCTTACAGGGTTTTCAATGGCTGATTGTTTCGGGATTGGCTTGGGAGTGGATTGACACATCCTTCTTCCATTCTCATGTAATACATGTTGCTTACTCTGACTTTATGATAGATAGAGGTTAGTTTACAGGGCTTCTTTTGAACTCCCTCACTTCCCATTGGACTCTTCTCTTTTTGTGGCTGTGGCTTCTCTTGGTTATTCTATTAATAGTCCACTTCTTCCTGCCCAATATTTGACTACTACAGTGAGCTTGTGGGCATTTGTATAATTGGATGTCTTTCCCCCTCCTCTCTTTTCCTTCTCCCAGCCTGAGAAAAACTTTACCTCTCAAACATTTCCACCCCATCTCATCTCTTTAGCAGGTGCAAGAAAATTCTTGCTGCTTTCTTGATTTCTGCATTGTATATGCTGGATGGTTTATTTTTCATTTCTTTGTTTGTCTGCCTGTTACCAGAAATCCTTTACCTTTTCCCCTGGAAGCTCTTTCACACTGGTTGCTCTTTCTGTTATAGCCATAGGTAGCTTTCCTGAGTTTTTTTCTTTTTCATTCTGGTCCCTTAAAATATACATAACCTTCCAAGTCTCCTCTATCTTTTACTATATAGTATTTTTCTATATGTCCTTGGGTTCCATTTCTGTTTAAGATAGAAACTTTTCCTGTAGTGGTCTTTGTTTCTATCTTGTTAGAACAATTACATGCGATTTCTAGTCCATTTATATTGACCTCATTCTTATCTTCCCTCCCCCCCTTGTAATGTGATCTGACCTTTGAGTAGGATTTTTCCTTCTTGTAATTTTGAGTCAGCTCTCTCATATGAGTGAGAACATGTGTTGTTTCTCTTTCTGAGCTTGTGTTCGTTCACTTAAAATAATTTTCTCTAATTGGAAACTTAGATGGGAAGGGGGTGAAACATAGAGGAGGGTAAGGGGTAACCTATATGAATAATGCTTATCAAATTGCATATATGAAAATTGTCACAATGAAAAGCATGTCAAAATGAATCACATTATGATGTACATTAAAAATTTCTAATAAAAAATATATATATACATAACCTACCCTTACTGAGAAATGATTTGTGGCAGTCTCCTAGAAATAGCCTTTTCTGCCTCTTTTAAAGAATATAGGGATATTCCCTTTTGTTCCCTTCACATGGCAGTGATTTCTAGAACCACATGCAAACCATGTTTTTGTTGCCCTTGCCTATTAGATATAACCCCTCCCCACCTAAAAATTTGTTCTCTGTCCAATGAACAGTTTCTCTTTCTGCCATATGACTTTACCTTCCTTATCTTTCACAAATGTCTCCACAACCCATTAATAAATGTGCTTGAACAGATGTCCTATTTGCTCCTCCCCATGTAGAGACATGGCTAGGACATAGTGTTTTCTCATTCGTGAATGAAGAACTGTGCACAGAGAGGTCTAATTCCCTCCTATGGTCATAAATGGAGAGCTGCCACTGGGCCTGTTCTCTCTCCAGTGTCCTACTCCACATATTACCACAATTTGTACTAGAACTAAGAATGCTTCAAAAGTTTTACTAAAACAGATTTAAAAAATTCCTGGGAGCCATTATTTAATTCTTGAAGAAAATGAGCAGTTTTTAGCCCTGGCTGGCTTACTTGGTGAAATTGCTGTGCAATTACCCTAGCAACCTGCTCTGATATCATTTTATACCAGATCAAAGATCTTCCCCTGTCCTTGATTTCTTTCATTTTTTTCTTTTTTTTTTTTTGGTGGTACTGAGGGTTGGACCCAGGGCCTTGCACTTGCATGCTCTGTAAGTGCTGGAGCACTGAGCTGTGCCCCCAGCCCATTTTTTACTTTTTGAGACAGGGTCTTGCTAAATTACACAGACTGCCTCTGGTCTCGAACTTGCAATCCTCCTGCCTCTGCCTCCTGAGCCGCTGGGATTATAGGCGTGCGCCACCGCGCCTGGCACATGTCCTTGATTTCTTATTCTTGTTTCATGTATTCTCATAACAAATAGGTCCTGAGGAATAAGGTCTAGAAATTTCCTACCCATAACCACAAACATGTTCTTCTTTTAGGTGCACTCTGTCCTTGACACACTATTTTATCCACATTCCCCCTTCCACTTATCTTGTCCTCTTTAGACACTATACCACAGCTTTTCAATTTCTTTCTGTACTTATCTCTATTTTTTCTCTTCATAGACTAGTAGTTCTCAAAGTGTGGTCTCAAAAATAGATGCATCAGCCATGTGGGAACTACCAAATCAGAAACACTTGAGATGGGGCCCAAAAATCTGTGCTTTTCACAAGCCTGTTGCAAAAGACCTCTTTAAAGTGTTGAAAAGTAAAGATGTCACGTTGAAGACGAAGGTGTGCCTGACTCATGCCATGGTATTTTCAGTCGCATCATATGATTGTGAAAGCTGGATGTTGAATAGGGGAGACAGGAAAGGAATTGATGCTTTTGAATTATGGTGCTGGAGATGAATATTGACTATACCATGAACTGCCAAAAGAACCAACAGTATCTATCCTAGAAGAAATGCAACTGAGTGTTTCTTGGAAGCAAGGATGCTTAGATTGCATCTTATGTATTTTGGACATGTTGTTAGGAGGGACCAATCCCTGGAGTAGGAAATCATGTTTGGGATAGTGGCAGGTCAACAGAAAGAGAAAGACTCTCAACTAGATGGATTGATGCAGTGGTTGTAACTGTGGCCTTAAACATCAAAAAGATCATGTGCCTGGCACAAAATCAGGAAGTGTTTCATTGTATTGTACATAGGATCACTATGAGTAGGACTCAACTTGATGGTACCTAACAACAAGTATGAGTTCCTTATGTCTTCCTCAAGTCTACATTCAGCAATTCTATGTTGGTAGCTTAAAACTGGTAAAAGTGGGAATATTTACACCAGAGAAATTGGCAGATGCTATATATCAAGGCTTTTTATCCTAAGAGCCCTTTATTAAACATTCCCTAGCATACAGCTCTTTACATGTCTGTCAGTTCGCCATGCTGTGTGGAGGCTAGTGTGTTGCTGTGATGTTAAAAGATGTGCTACCCATATTTCAGATACCAACAGGGCCACCCATGGTGGACAGGTTTCAGCTGAGCTTCCAGACTAAGATGGACTAGCAACATGGACTAGGCATGAGAGTGGGCAGCCCACTCTCAAAACAATTAGCCATTGAAAACCCAATGAATAGAGAGAAACACTATCAACTATAGTACTGGAAAATGAGCCCTGCAGGCTGGAAGGCTTTCAAGCAATGACTGGGAAAGAGTTGCTCCTCAAAATGGAGTCAACCTTAATGATGGGAATGGAGTAAAGCCAGATATGGCACAACTCAAAATGAGCAGAAACATAGTGTCTGCAACAATGGGCTCAAACATAAAAGGATCATGTACGTAGCACAGTGTTAGATAGTATTTCATTCTGATGTACATAGAATTGTTATGAGTCAGATCGAATAGATGACACCAAACAACAACAAATTATACAGCTGCTGCCAAGTGATTCTGATATAAAGTTTGAGAACATTTCCATAGATCATCTCTGTCACTCACCCTGCTCAGGGGAAATGGTTTGTGCTCTGCTTCTTCAGCCCTTGCCAAGTTCTCCTGACATTCCTTCTTCCTTCATGCTTCAGATTATAGTGACAGGTAAAAGATGAGACTTGTGTGCACCCACCATTTACCTGCTCCTGCCTCTTGAAATACCAACAATAGCAATAATAGCTGATTTTCCAGCTCTAGACCCCCCAACTATGTCCATTGCACTTGTCGTGGTCCTGCTTTCTGATGTTCTGGTTCATGCATCTCACACACAAAGGAAAAGCTCTCAGGCTTTTTGCCCAAGATGCTATGAATGCAGGGGTGCACTTACAATTCCCCCTTTTCTGTGAAGTGACAAGTATGACAGGTGCATGACTTTTCCAAGGTCATTTGGTGACGTGGCATGTCAGTAGAGAGAATAAAATCAGATCTCTTTCAGGGTGATTTATGAAATAGTCTACCAAGTGAGAAATGAAGATACTCAGACAAGTTTGATTCAAAAATCAAATTTATAAATAGTAAACCCCCAAACCACCATATCACTGTGTTTGTATAGACCTGAAGTAGTGGCCTACCATTCATCGTCTTCTATCAGTGTGTCTTTTCTCCCTTTAAAAGTTTCCATCTTTATCTTCACTTTGCACTCTATCTTCTATTGATTCTGTCTTTTATTTCCGGCTGCCCTGCCTGCTTCATTCAGCAAGCCATTCCTTCTCTCAGATCTAGTGGACCCCAAGCTGCTTTCCTGCGGTTCAGTTCTAACCACTTAAAAGAAAGGTTGCAGCTTTTCCTTTTGGCTCAGGTGAATTTGGTTGTTTAAAACAAGCTTTCTTTCAAAGACTCTCAATAGACTATACAAAAGCTTAATCATCGTATCTGTATGTAGACTAAAATAAGACCTACGGTGCACCATACAAAAATGCCTGTTCTTTGATTTATGAATAAAAAGCTCCTTTTTTGTCTCCTTTTCTGCCTGAAAATTTAAATTCTAGTGTTCTTATTGAACAATGCATTAATCCTAAGGTGTATACATACATTTTGAATTGGTCTTTTCATTTTCTACTAAGACAACATTTAGAATTGCAATTTTTCTTTCTTCTATGCATACATCTGACTTTTTTTTTCTTCCAAGTTTTTGTTTATTCTGCTTTATTGACTTCCCTTCTTTACCTTATGGCGTTATTCACTTGTAGTACCTTCTGTTTGGTCACCTTGATATCCACCATATTTTTCTTGTTTGTTGTCCCCAGTTCCCTGCAGTATTAACTGTAGTGAGTTGTGGACATATTTTGAGAACCCATAAGGGTCTTCCAGGTGTGTTCATTACTAGAGCTGGACAGCAAAATCTTCTCCAGCCTGGGTCTGCAGGATCCCATCCAAAGTTATTCTGTCACATTCTGTATCTCTTTCTCTCCCGCTTAGCAAATGAAAAACGAAATAGCCATTTACATATACTCTATACATCAGTGATCCTCAACCTTTATAGCATCAGGGACTGGTGCTGGCTAAAGACAGTTTTTTTTCAGAGATGAGGTGAGGTAAGGGTGGTTTCAGGGTGATTCAAGTAATATTAGGAGCCATTGAGTTGATTCTGGCTTATAGTGACTCTCATCGAGTTTCCGATGGCTGATTTTTTGGGGATTATTTTTTGGGAGTGGATTGCCAGGTCCTTCTCCTGTTTTTGTGGTACTAAGGATCAAACCCAGGGTGTCAGTGTGTGCAGAGTGGCACTCTACCAACTGGGCTAAATCCTAGCCCTCAAGCAATGGGAAGCTACTATAAATACAGATGAAGCTTTGCTCAATGGTTTGCTGCTCACCTATTGTGAGTCTGGGTTCCTAACAGGCCCCAGCCAGGTACTGTACTGATCCACAACCCAGGCATTGGAGACCCCTGTTGTGCATGTATATATTCTCACTCATAGTGAATTTATGTACCATTTTCGTAAACAAAGACCTTGTATGGATAGTGGGAATTTTATCAGAAGTTCTTTTATTTCTCCTGTCATAAAATTGTTGATATTCAACAATTGCAAAGTCAGCTCATTGATTCTTTAGAGGTAGTGGAGCTAAAACCTTTGCCTTTATTCATTCAACAAGCACTTATTAATAGCCTGCCAAGAGACATACAGATATATGTGAATGCCCCAGGGAGCCTAATTATTTGCTCAACATTTTCCTATTAGAGCCTGGGTTTTCAATTATATGTATACCTTTTTCATTATGTTCAAAATGAGAGATTTATTACCTGCACTAAACATTATATAACATTATAACTTAACCATAATTGCCTTGGTATACCTATTTTCTGAACCAGATAACTTCTGGGGAAGTATATTAGGAAGTTTTAAATTTACATGGTAAAATAAATCACTTATTCCTTGTAAACACTAGTTATGCCATGCTTTATGTGCCATCAGAATTTCAGGTCCCACTGACTGTGGCTTCAGGTAACTAGCTGGGAGCTGCGGACATGTGTGCTGCACATAGATGGCTATGCTTGTGCGTTGAAAGGAGCAGCTTAATGTGCACACTGTGAGTATCCTCCACAGAGATGAGATATGCCAGAGAGGACTTTTTTTATGTTCTCACTCAAGGGAGCTGTTTACTCTCTTTGGAACAAGAACAATTTACAAGTTGCTTGTCTTCTGTGGAAATCCAGTTTTATTGACCCATATCTTTTATTTGTTCGATTGGTATTCTGTAACCCCTTACAGATGCCCTTACAGGAAGTAGCACTTGGCAACTACCCAGTTCTCCTACCTTTAATGTATTAGGGATATTAAGAAAAAGCAAGAAGGGCTGGAGTCGTAGTTCAGTGGTAGCACATATGCTTAGCTTGTGTGAGGTCTTGGATTCAATTCCCAGCACCCCCTGCAAATGAAGATACATTCTTCATTGAGAAGACCTCAATCTAGAAGAAGAGGCAGAAGCAGAAACAGATAAGTTATATAAATCAATACTTAGTCAATCAGAATATGTTCCTATGTTTAAATTCTATTTTATAGGCCAACATCTCTTCTAAAAATCAGAGTTCAGCAGACTACTGCTTTTGCAGGCCAAATTTATCCTACCAATAGTTTGATAATAAAATTTTGTTAGAACACAACCAGATTCATTCATTTATATATTGTCTATGGCTACTTTTGCACTATAATGGTAGAATTCAATAATTACAAGAAGCTGAATGGCCCACATATCCAAAATGTTTAATATCTGACCCATTTAAAAAAAGTTTGTTGGCCCCTGCAATAAAATATGTATGAACCCATTTTAAAGGGATGGATTCAAATACTGTTGGCATTTAAAGCATTAACTCAAGACTTACTTATAGTGGTTTCACAATTTCTGTGCTGCATGGCCAGGCCAGAAATCATAACAAAACTACAACCATCACTACACTAAAGAATCAAAAACCACTGAGCATTTTATTGGTGCTTAGAATATAGCTTATGTGTTAATCCTGAATTTAGAGAGAAAATGTTCATCTTCTTATCAGTGTCACAAGTCTGTTGTCCTATTAACAAACAAAAGTGAAATAAGAGATACAAAATGTTGTCTTTCCTATTAATAGTCCATCTTTGCAATGGGACTTTAGAGCTTTAGATTTACATTTTAAAGGGTAAGAATGGAAAGTACAAAGGGATGCATCTGGAGTTGGGGGATTAGTGGAAGGGGAAGTGGGGAGCAAGGGGGAGTAATGAGAGTAAGAACCACAAAGAACTTGAAACTATTGTATGAAAGCTGGATAATGGATCTTATGCTGTATCCAAATTAAATAATAATAGAGGAGAAAAATCTAAATCTAGAAATCAACAAATATAACCATTTATGTTTGTATATATTCCCTGTCAGAATACCTTATTTTCATTCATAAAAAAACTTAGAATCAATGAATATTTCTTCATGAGGTATTTCCAATAACTATAGCACTCCTACGATTCACCCAGGACTTCCTTTTGCCATTTCTTTAAACCAGCACTTTGCATAATCAAGTTTAGTTGATATAAGATGGACCAAGTAATTTACCAGTTATTAATTTCTGTTTACCATCTGCAAAATAGAAACATTTTATACCATTTGTACGGCTGTGCCAAGAATTAATACAATCTGAAAATACTTAGCATTGAGATAGACATGTACATTATTTTTCTTTCCTTTTTAAAAAATATATTCTGGAGTATTTGAACATTTTTCTCATCCTATACTTAATGCAAATATTCCTGTTACCTTAACCCTAGTCCAGAACAAAACAAAACAAAAGAATAAAAGAAAAAAAAGAGAAAAGGAGAGGAAAAAAGCCACCTGAGTTAACCAGTGATTGTACTCTTAAGCTTGTTTAATATCTCTTAAAACCCTCATCCAGTTCTTAACCTGATAATACCTATTCAAGTGATGTAAACCTGGGGATGAGGTATTCAAATGGACTTGATAATACAATGTGTTTTAAAAAGGCAGTCAAGATCATCTTTTATTGTTTCTGCCACTGACCTTACCTGACACTATGTTGGAATATGGAGATTTGGAGTATCTATTTTTAAGAAAAAATGTAATGGCCTATCGTGAAGCCTAAAACTTTGGTATCAATAAGGTATTAATCTTGTTATTTTCTAGTTTTTCTTATGAACCTGGGTGGAAAATATTTAGGTACTTTTCAATTAAAAATAGAAATCATTCTCTTTTGAGAATTGCAGCCTCTTTAATCTTGCCTCATTCAACATTCTAATGCTTTTGTTTGTTTTCCACATAAGAACTTCAGTCCTCTAGCTCACTACTTCCTGAGACAGCCCACGGTGTACAGAACAAAAATCCAATCTCTTCATCCTGAGATATACGCTTAGAACCACGCTAACCTCTTATGTATTGAATACTAGCACTGTGTCTTACTCCTTTGTTCATTTCTTGGCACAAAGTGGGTGCTCATTAAATGTCCACTAAATATAACTGTAATTGACGTATAAAAAGGAACTTCTGACCTCCTTTCTGTGGCTCCCTAAGTATGTTCTGTTGCTTACAACCTCTGGGAATTTTGCAGAACTCTTAGTACCTTACACACACTTCCAAGGCCCCATTACACAAAGCCTCTCCTGATCTTTCAGAAGCCAAGACTACTTTCTTCATTGGGTTTTCATTGTTGTTGTTGTTGTTAGGTGCTGTTGAGTCGGTTTCCAACTCATAGCGACCCTCATAGGGTTTTCGATGGCTGACTGTTTCGGAATTGCCTTGGGAGTGAATTGCCAGGCCCTTTTCCCATTTTTGCGGTGCTGGGAATCAAATTCCGGACCTCACAGACTGCAGCGCAGTGCTCTACCAACTGAGCTAAATCCCAGCATTGGTTTTTCATAGCTCTCCCTATATCTATTACACTGTTAAACTAACTTTCATGCTAGAAATCTTCATTTAAGATTTTTTTTGTAGAATATTATTTGAGAAATACATGGTGACCACTTATTTTGTCTGCTGGGTATTATTCTAAGCATGTGAGATACACTGGGGAAGAAGTCTGGCAGGGGTTCTCCTTTCATAGAGCTTACATTCTGATGGTCAACATGGCTAATAAACAGATTGGTATATGACAGGAACTGGTGATATAGACCCTGAGGGAAAATAAATAAGGGACTGGAGATAGAGAATGCTGGATGGGTGACTAATCAAGGCTGGAATGATAGGGCAGGCTTCCTAGAGCAGAGGATGTAAGTAGAGACCTGGCATACAGGAACAATTACCCCAGGCCCTGTATTGGGTGCCGAGAACAAAAGACCAGTGAAAGACATTCCTTGCTACAGCCTGGTGAAGAAACCGACTATACTGTAGATGACAATAATTACCCTCTAGTGCCCAGAACCCCCCACATCTGTCAGTTTGCTCTGCTGTGGGGGCTTGCATGTTGCTGTGATGCCGAAAGCTATGCCGCCAGTATTTCAGATTCCAGAAGAGGCATCCATGGTGGACAGGTTTCAGCTGAGTTTCCAGACTAAGACAGACTAGGGGAAAGGACCCAGAAGCCCACTCCTGAAGCAATTAGCCATTAAAAACCTTATGAATAGCAGAGAAACACTGTCAGATATAGTGCTAGAAAATGAGCACCCCGGGCTGAAAGGCATTCAAGAAATGATGGAAAAGGGATGCTTCCTCAAAGTAGAGTTGACCTTAAGGACAGGATGGAGTAAAGCCCCTGGGACTTCCATTTGTTGATATGGCACAACTCAAAATAAGAAGAAATACACTGGCTGCAAGAATAGGTTCAAACATAAAAGTGATCATGTTTATGGCACAGTGTCTGGGAGTGTTTAGTTCTCTTATACCCAGGGTTGCTGTGAGTCGGATCTGACTTGACAGCACCTAACAAAAACAGTGCCATTGAAAACAATGTAGTCTGGAGAAGAAAGACCTTCTAACTCTGCTCTGGTCTGCCTTGCTGTCAGATGGGCTTCTGTATTCCTTACTATATTGTAATCTCCTCCAGGAAGGAGCGTGTGTTGTTCACCTTGGTATCCCCAGAGTGCTTAACATTCTCTGACACCTTGAAGGCCCAGCAGGCTATTGAATCAGCCGGTACAGCCCTGAGGAGAGTCTTCCCAGATTTGCACTGGAGCTGGGGGAGCAGCCCCTCTGGAGCTCCTGCTTTGGTGTTCTCTGCCCAGCAGGCTGATTGTTCTCCCCCTGTGAATTGCTGTACTCGCCAGAAGCCTCGCAGCAGCACATCTGATGAACGGAAGAGCTGCCAAAGCCCTGCGCCAAGCTCGGCCCCTGGGGCGCCTGCGAGGTCACCCTCTCCCTTTGTGTTTGAAAAGCTTACTGTGATCATAGTGGGGTTGAGTGGGCAGAACCTGGGCAGACTTATTCTTTTCCCTTTATATCTGTCAAAAAATGTACCCAACACCACACAGGATAATTTGAGTCATCCTGATAACAAAAGCCTGCTTCCAGTGTCCTCACAGGGAAAGAAGGAATGTTCAGTGGAAATTTTAAATTTAAATGGAAATCCTTCCCCTCATTCTTAGCAGCACACATGAGACTGTGCTGTCTGGGATAATCGGGTGCTTTAATAAAGAGGCTGACATTTTGAGACAGCACAGGAGAAAAAGCCAAGAGAATTATGTTTGAGTGGGAACAAGGCAGCATAGCATAGGCCCCCACACAGAAAAATACCAATTTAGACTTCCCGATTTTATTAACTATATTATTTACATAGAAGACAATAATGCCGTATTTAGAGACAGTATCTTACCTGACAGAAACTCTGGCTCTGCCATTGTGTTAAAGGGACAGAAGTTATACACTTTATTTATTTTTTATTTTTTTATTTTGTAACATGTAGAGATTGAACCCTGGGCCTTACACATACTTTGCAAGTGCTCTACCACTATGGGCTACACCCCCAGACCATTTTTTTACATTTTATTTTGAGTCAGGGTCTTGCTAAGTTACACAGGCTGCCTCTGACCTTGAATTCACGATCCTCCTACCTCAGCCTCCTGAGTTGCTAGGATTACAGGCATGCCCCACCATATTCTAGATACTTGAGTCCCCACCAAGGCAGCTCACCAGGGATGGAGCCAGATGATACTGTAGATTTGAAAGTCTCTTCTAGAATCATAGGAGGTCATGGAATAATGAAATGTACAACCTTCCTCCATCGCCTTGAGTCTGCTCTTCCTTACCGTGTGCCAACTCTCTTTCCCTCCTGAATTGTTCCCCCAGCCTCCTTCCATTATACAGAGACCTTTAGCTCCCTTCAGCTTCTGTCCTCAAACTCCCTTATCCAACACAATACAGGAAGTGGTAGACCCACAGTTAAACAGACCTGGTTATTATTGTAACCCAGTGTACTGAACCACCATAAATGCATGATATGGTTTCAGTAGTGTTCCTGTTAAAGTTAAGAGAAACAATGCCTTCCATTGGCTCATATGAACTTCCTTGCTCTATTAGTCATGGCCCATGACAAACTCATGTGTGAGCAGATTGACAACTTCTGCAGAAGTCACTTAGAAATTTTCTGAGTTAAAATTGCTTAATATATATTAATTCAGTGAATGAGTGAATATGAATTTATTTTATAAAGTGGATGCATAAATGATTGAATAATCTAGGAAGCAATAGGTAAGGAAGTCTTACAAGGAGTAAGTAACATAGGAAAATAATCCATATGTTTGTAGAGATCTGCAAGTGAAAATAGCTCTTCTACTTCCATTGGTAAGACTTGCATCCTGAGATGTTTTCCTGGTAATATCGATGTCTTATGTTACTCTGATTCATTCTCATAACCAGTAGAATCAATGAGCAAGAGAGGACAGATGATCCTATCTGTATGCATGACCTTGGTTTTACCAAAGTCAAATTAGATCAACCTCATATACTTATCATAAGCAGATACATAACAATAAAAATATACATGCATGGTATTTGTACACGTAAGTCACATGCACATTTGATTCTAACAAAACAATTGTAGCAAAAATATAAACATTTTTCAACCATTCCAAAATTCCATTATGTTCCTGTGGCTACACTTTTGCTATTTTTAAAACAATTAGAGTATTAAGCATTAATTGTCTCAGCAATAAGTTTGTTTTATTTATATCAATGCTGGGGCTGAGCCGATAAATTTGTTTTATGACTAGTGACTTGAAATGGATGGCAATCACTGGGCAGTTGTGTTGATTATTATAGAAGAAAATCAGCAGACCTATTCACAGTACCACAGATGTAGTATACTCAGTTCTGATCTAGACTTATTTTCTCTTTCTTTTTCTTTTATCTTTTCTTTTTTTCTTTTTTGTTAACTAAATACCTGGTATAAAAGCATGAAGTATGGCAGAATGTATTGCTAAATCAAGGCAACAGATAACTCATGGAGCTATGATTCTTCTAGGTTGATGCAAGAAGGCTATACTATTATTGTTGTTAGGTGCCATTGAGTCAGTGTCCAACTTGCGACCCCATGTACAACAGATGAAACACTATTGTCCGTGCTTCTTTGGTATTCATAGGGTTTTTAATGTCTGGTTGTTTTTTGGGAGTGGGTTGCCAAGTCCTTCTCCCAAGCCTACAGCCCCTGGTATTCCCAGGTGGTCTCCTGTCCAACACTGTATGTAGCCAGGCTTAGTTTCCAAGATCTGATGGGATTGGACACCACAGTCATACAGCTGTAGGCAGGCCATACTAGGAACTCATAAAATAGACTGGAATTAGAGGATAAAACCTAAGTCCTGAACAGGAGGAACAAGTTTAACAACATTGGGGCTCTCCTTATGAAATCTGGAGTTCTAAAAAAGAAACAAAATGTGGACCCAGAACCAAGGACTAGGCACTGAATTTTCTGGGTCTTTATATAGAGGCTTATTGGAAAAACAAATGCCCAGTGGGTATGAGAGTGGCCCTGAGATGGAGAACAGATTAATTGTATATCTAGCATTGCTAGTGGAACAGAAGCTATTAATATACTCCAGGCTCATTCTCATTGGCTCAGGATTAGGTGGGATTAGTACATACAGCTAGCTGGTCGTGATTGGGACAGGAAGAGGATAACACGTTCATAACCATTATTGAGTGGTTTCTGTTCTTGAACAGAGTTTGTGGATTTCCATGAATAAGTGCTGGTGCTTATGCTTAATGGAATTTTGAAAATGTAAAACATATGGTCATAAGTGCTAGGGTATAAAATGACTCATTTATAGTAATGCCATTTCATGAGTGCCTTAAATAAATTTATTGTCTTAAGTTCACAAAACCATAGAATTGTTTCTTAAAGTACAAAATAGAGAATTTGCAATCTTTGGAAATCTGCTTTTGTGATATTCACTAAGAGTTTAAAAGTTCAACACAGTGTGAAGAAACAGATTGTTTTAGAACTATAATCTTAGTCACGCCAAGATTTGCAATTTTAGCATTCTGGTATATTGTCCCAGTATATTACAAATATATTATTATGTAGTTGCTATGTATTATTAAGCCTGCAGCCATAGCCCTGTGGCATCAGATCCCATCAGATCTTGGAAGCTAAGCAGGATCAGGCCTGGTTAGTACTTGGATGGGAGACCTCCAGGGAACACCAGGTACTGTAGGCTTGGGAGAAGGACGTGGCAACCCCCTCCCAAAAATCAATCTGCCACTGAAAACCCTATGAAAAGCAAAGAAGCACTGACAATAGTGTTTCACCTGTTGTATGTAGGATCGCTATGAGTTGGATACCGACTTGATGGCACCTAACAACAACATGTATTATTAAGGGTCTTGGATTTAGCTCAGTTGGTAGAGCGCTACTCTGCAGTCTCTGAGGTCCTGGGTTTGATTCCCAGCACAGCAAAAATGGGAGAAGGACATGGCAATCCACTCCCAAGGCAATCCCGAAACAATCAGCCATTGAAAACTCCATAGAGTTTAGGGTCGCTGAGTCAGACACAACTCCACGGCACCTAACAATAACAGCAACATGTATTATTAATCACTTTTTTCTATATGCCAGTTGTTTTTGCTAAACACCATGCCAGACATTTTCTAATACTGTTGTAATAATTAATATACCAATAGAAAAGGATCTACCTTTGTACTCTTGTCATCTCTCAAGGTGATTATAATTTTTTATTATTTGCTAATTAGATGGAAGAAATTATATTTTGTTATTGTTTTGATTTTATTTCTTTGATTACTAGTGAAGCTGAACACTTTTTATTCCTGAATTTTGCTAATCAATCTACTATTAGGAAAATATCCCGTGAACAGAGAAAAGAATACAGTCAGCTTCCATTATTCATCAGTTATGGTCTATAGCATCACAATGAACAATGAATTAACAATTACTGAGTCATTGTTCCTAGTGGAAATATAAGATTAGATTCTTGTGTGCCTCTGCTCACAACATTTTCATCCATCCATCAATAAACAATATTATTTTGTTTATTTCTGTTTAAAGATCCCTTGTTTATATATAAATGTCAGAGTAACGACACTGTATGGGGTGAACAGCCCAACTTTAATAGTCCTGGAAATAATTATAATAACACCAATGATACCAAAGAATGGCAATAATATAGATGGGCTAGAAAATTCATGTAATAGTACTGACAATGTAAAAAGATAGTTCACTACAGAATAAGTTTCGATCTTAAACATAATTGGGACCCAGGGATACATAGAAAAATATTACCATAAAAAGACAAGCAAATGGAAGAGAAGTCTTTGGTAGGGGAGTGGGATGGGGGGAGGAAGTGCACAAGAGGCTAAGGGGGAACTTATCTGTGTAATGTACAACAAAAAGCATATATAGAAATGTCACAATGAAATGCTTGTCAGAATGAATCCTGTTAAGATGTACATTAAAAATGTCCAATTAAAAAAAAAAAAGCACTGTATGTAACTCATGCCTGAGCCAAGCTGATGAAACACACATATCTTCTCCATAAGGCACATCCCAACCTTCTTGCACTTAGAAATGCTACAATGCACTTTAGCACTACATTTGAGGACTGTTTTAAATAGCACATTTACCACTGAAAAGCACGAAGATACTAATAGTGTGGCTTTTAACATACTACATAAAGGACAATTGATTATAGGAGGAGAGCTAAAACAAGAAGGCCCCCTGTCAGACACATACACATAGGCATCTCAACCTTTTTGTCTTTCTATGATGTCTGTGAATGAGTATTAGCTTGAGATTACAAACAAATTCAAAGTATGAATAATGAAAATTAAGTCATCATAGCTTAGAGTGAATGACAATGTATTTGGGTTGAGTAAAAACATAAATAAATACAAATCAAAGGCATCTTTTTCCTTTACTTTTCTTTCTTTCTTTGTTTTTCTTTTTCTTTTCTCTCTTATTTTTTTAAGTACTAGGGATTGAACCCAGGCCCTTGCACATGCTAGACAAGTGCTCAACCATGGAGCTGTAGCCCCAGCTCCTATTTTTATTTTTTATTTTGACACAAGGACTTGCAAAATTTCACAGGCTACCTCTGGCCTCAAACTCTCAATTCTGCCTTTATCTCCTCAGTATCTGGGATTGCAACCGAGCACCACAGAACCTGGCTAAAACATCTTTTAAATCCTAGAGTTTTAACTTGCAGCAGGAATTGCCATATACAACAAGCTAGGAAAGGGCAAGACTGAGAATATTGAAGTCAGTGTTCTGATACCTAAGAGGAAACAGCAGACTGGGAAGTGGAAAGGGCATCACTGTGAATCCAGGCAGAGTTCATTATTAGTCTCATGTACCTTGTTTATGACTTGAAAAGGAACCACCTTGGTCCTCCATTTCCTCCTACACAAAAGTCAAAGTTAAAATATCCTTACATTAATGTCTCTTACAGGTACATGATGTCTCCTATTCATAGTAATAACCAGAGAACTTAGCATAACTTCTGATATATGTGTGTGCCAATTATAATAGTCCCTTCTTATCCATGGCAAACTTTCTGTAGTTTCAGTTACTTGAGGTCAACCAAGTTCCAAAAATATTAAATAGAAAATTCCAGAAATAAGTTTTAACAGCTTTAACATAAGTCTTAACATAAGTTTTAAACAGCTTATCATTATGAATAGTGTGATAAAGTCTTGCATTATCCCTGTCTGTCTTGCTTGGGACATTAATTGTCCCTTTGTCTAGTGCATCCATGCTGTCTATGCTACCTGCTTGTTAGTCATGCAATAGTCATCTTAGTTACACATCACCTATCATGGTGTCACAGTGCTTCTGTTCAAGTAAACTTGTTTTACTTTAAAATGGCCCCAATACACAAGAGTAGTGATACAAAGGCACAAAATGTGGCAGGACAAGTTAACTTTGATACTGCATGGCAAAATCCAAGGAAGAAGATAGGAGGAAATAGTATGTGTGTATATATACACGTATATATTTTAGTACTGTCCATGGTTTCAGGGATCCACTGAGTGTCTTGGAATATATCCTCTGGGGATAAGGGAGAACTATTGTATTTGTCAGATACATATGTCAGTTATTCAATCTCTATTATCTTTTATACCAAAAGCAGCTAGGAGAACTAAAAGAAATGCATTTAAATTCCAGAATACTATATGTTTAAAATACAAAATAAAGCTATTTCATTGTATAGACCTTATCTTGTGGGACTAGTCCTAAATAATTAACAGGTATTGATTGTTCTGTGTCAGAAATTCTACCCTTATGTAAGTGATTTGAGTGGATTCAAATTATATGAATGATTCATTGATTATTTTTATTTAACAAACATTTATATGTGCCAAACTCTGTTGGATGTTTTATGAGTATTAATTTATTTAATCCTCATAACAGCATTATGTGGTTAAGTATTGTTAGAACTGTTCTGTGGAGCCCGGTACAGTGGCACACACATGTAATCCAGTAACTCAGGAGGCTGAAAAAGGAGGATCTCAAGATTGAGGCCAGGAGCAGCCTGTGTAATTTAGTGAGACTCTGTGTCAAAAAAAAAAAAAGTAAAAAATGGACTGGGGATGTAGCTTAGTGGTAGAGGGCTTGCAAAATCATTGTGTGAGGTCCTGTGATCAATACCGCAAAAAGAAAACAAAACAACACAAAAACTGTTTTGTACATAAGGCCACTAAGTTACGGAGAGATTGAATTATCTGTTCAAGTTCACATAGTAGGTGAATGCCAGACTCAGGATTTGAACTAAATGTTTTGGCTCCAGAGTTTATGTTTATAACCATTACTTCTCCACAAAAGCCCTAGGAAATTCCACAAAAGAAAGGGGGTAAGGTAGGTGACCTAGGGTCACAATGAACCTAGGGGTATATCTGACTCCAAAGTTGGTGTCATTAGGATGGATAGCTCCAGGCTGCCAACAGGTCTGGTAAGGCAGGAGAGACTCACAATGGCTGACCACCTGTGCTGCTTCGAAGCCTCAGGCATCTTGCTCAGTCTTTTGTTTTCTTAATAAGGCTGCCTAATTCTAGAGTATGTCCATATAGAGGAAGCAGATATTCATGAGACACCAGAAAGAGGAAAGAGTATTAGACCATTCCAGAACTAAGGAAGGCAACTCCTACAGTGTCAACAGCTTGAACTGTCCACTGACACTGTCTGCATTTAAATCAGCCTGCTTTCCTGCCAGCTGTGAGGTTTTTTAGTAAATTACTTCACCTCTCTGGACCTTATTTACATTTATAAAATTAGTATAGTTCTAGCTGTCTAAAGCATGATCATGTTACTGAGGAATCAGTGAATTAATGTCTCTGAAGCACTAAGAGAAGACCTTGGCATGTGGCATACATTTAAAACCTCAGTAGCAGAAGCAACACTTTAAAACAGCCCAAGTTTTTCTTTTACTTGGTTCTACCTCTTATGGACATGGGGGTTCCAAACTTTTGTGGTTGCATGCCTTTCTCATTAAAAATTTTTGAGATTGTATATCAATATTCCTATTTGATATATAAATAGTGCAAAGATATTGCTGGAGTAATACATTGCATGCAGTTTTAAACTAGACCACAATGGCTCACCAAGCCCTGTTCTTACCTTTCCCTAGCACTCTTAAGTTTCCCTGAAGCTCCCCAAGATTGTCAGCACTCACACCTTGCCTTTCAGAAGGGTTACTTAAGCTATGAATCACCTCCTGCAACCTTTCTCCATTTCAATGACTTTCTAAAGACAAAGGGGGAACTTCTTTGGAAGGAAGTAACTAAATTCAGTACCTTCTGGGAACAGTAATAATCCCTTAACTCTCCCAAGATTACTTACTTACTCAAAAATGCAGTGTATTATCCTTACTGAATCCTTACTCACAGGCTAGGAGTCTGAGGACCAAGGCAAGGTCTGTTTTACCTTAATTCCGCTTCTCACTTTTTAAAAAATTCCTAGCTCTAAGTCCAAGAGACCTTTCAGTGAACAAATTGGTTTCTGGCAGGCATAGAGATGAAAATGTTGCTCAGTCATATCTCATTGTGTACATATGCCTCAACTTTTTTATCCATTTCTCTGTTGATGGACATTTTGGTTGATTCTGTACCCTTCCATACCCTTGCATTTATGAAGAATGTCTCATTAAATATGGAAATGCAGGTGTCCCTGTGGCATGATGACTTATCATCATTTGGGTATATTCCCCGGGGTGCTATAGCTGGGTCATATGGCAGTTCTATTCTTAGTTTTCTAAAATATCTCCATGTTGATTTCCAAAGTGGTTGAACTACTTTATAGTCCCACCAGCAGCATAAAGAGTGCCTTTCCCTACATCCTTGCCAGCATTTGTTCTTATTTGTTTTGTTGATCTTGGCCATTCTTACTGGAGTGAGATGGAATCTCAGTATTGTTCTGATTTGCATTTCCCTAATGGCTGGGATAGTGAACCTTTTTTCATGTGTTTCTTGGCTCAAAGAATTTCTTCCTTTGAGAACTGTCTGTTCATTTCCTTTGCCCACTTATGTATTGGGTTATGTGTTGTTCTGGTTTTTGCTTTCTCAGCTTCTTTGTATATTCTTGAAATTAGTCCTCTGTCTGATGTGTAGGATGCAAAGGTTCTCTCCTGTTCTATAGTCTCTCCTTTAACTCTGGTGATTGTGTCCTTTGCTGTACAGAAGCTTATTAACTTCATGTAATCTCATTTGTTAATTCTAGGTGCCATTTCGTGGGTAATTAGAGTCTTGTTAAGGAAATACTTTCTGATGCCTATGTGTTGGAGTGTGGTTTTAGGGTCTCTGGTTTTATGTTGAGGTCTCTTATTCATTTCCAATTGATACTACTTAGCAATGAAAAAAAGAAATAATGTCATTTGCAGCAAAATGGATGGAATTGGAGAATATTATCCTAACCAAACAAGCCCAGGCCCCAAAAGAGAAATACCATATGTTCTCACTCATATCTGGGAGCTAAAGCTAACTTAAAGAAAGAAAAAGAAACTATAAATACATATGTGGTGTGTGTATATATGTGTCTCTGTGTGTGTGTGTGTGTGAGTGTGTGTATGATATGAACAATCAGGCTTATCTAAGAAAAAAATATATAACTAGAGTAGAAAGAATGGGGGAGGGGTCTAGCCAGGGGAGCAAAGATTGTGGAAGGATGGGAAGAGGAAATAATACAGGGAGTTACAAAAGCAGGGAGGACAATCTCAAGTTACACGATGCAACTATGTGAACACATAGGAAGAAACAGAGGAATATAAACCATACTTGCATGTGATTTTTATTACATATTAATCAAAGGATTTCATAAATTATGTAAGTTGATGTAAGTGTAACCAAAAACAATGTAATAAGTGCACAGTGGAAATAGCAAAAGCCTTACTACTCTGTACTCCACTAAAATTTATTAATAAAAAGAGAGAGAAAATGCCGGTGCGGTGGCGCACGCCTGTAATCCCAATGGCTTGGGGGGGGGGGGGGGAGAGGATTGCAAGTTTGAGACCAGAAGCAGTCTGTGTAACTTAGCAAGACCTGTCTCAAAAAGTAAAAAAAAAAAAAAAAAAAATGGGCTGAGGGTTCAGCTCAAGTGGTCCAGCACTTGCAAAGTATGCAAGCGCCAGGCCCTGGGTTCAACCCCCAGTACCACATACGAGAGAGAGAGAGAGAGAGAGAGAGAGAGAGAGAGAGAGAGAGAGAGAGAGAGAGAGAGGAGGGGGAGGGAGGGAGGGAGAGAGAGAGAGAGACAGACAGAGAGAGAGAGACACACATTTAAACTGTTTAAAAAGAAGGAAAGAAAATGTTGCTCATGTAAATCACTTAAAAATTGAGCTTACGGACATTGAAGACTGTGCTTATGAGAGGGAAGTTAGAGGAACTGGTACATGGAGAATATGGAAAACCAACGCTTTAGTTTGTCACTTTAGTTTGTGCTTAATATAAAGGAAACATGGAAATTGTTTGAAAGTGATACTCTTTAAAGATAGAAAAGTGGAATCATGCTTTATAAAAATGCAATTGTCATTATTCTGCCCATTTTTCTCTTTTATTCAAAGGAACATTAAATGTAAAAGGAAAATAAACTTCTCTTTTACTTTCCCTTCTCTGTTGTTTTGTCCAAACCTGAAGTTTCATTTAGTTTTGGAAAAAAATATTTCTTAGAACACATAGTCCATATATCATGAGAGTAACATAAATCAAATGCAATCGTAGATGTTTGGGACTGTTTCTATGCATCCAGTAGTACCTGAGAGTAGGGGATATTCCCCTATGTACCTCATTGGTGTGTTAGCAGAGTTGTAGCTAATGTAACTCCTTGGAGCTGCCAAAATCATTCAAGAGATCTTTGGACAATTTCTCTCTTTTGGCAAGATGCTTGTAAAGAGAAATATCTCTGAACTATAAGGAAACCTAGAGGAAAAATACTGTAATTCACAGGGATAAAAACACTTCATTAAACATTCTTTAGGAAACTCTTTAGTTTGTAGATTGTCTGCAGGGAAAGATTATTTCTTTAGGTGTTATTAGTACTGCTTTCACATTCTACTTAATACATAGTTATGATAAGTGCTTCTGAAACTATCATTTTGCAACAATTATAGTGTTTAATAAGAGAAGTGGCATTAATAAAAAATTGTAGCCAAAATGTATCCATGTGTATGTGTCTTAGACCCAATTCAATGGCACCTAACAACAAAACAACGTGTGTGTGTGTGTGCGCGTGTGTGTGTGTACTTGAGAGTTGACCCCAAGGCCTTGCACATATTTACAAGTGCTGTACCACTGAGCTGCACTCCCAGCCCACTTTTATTTTTTATTTTGAGTTGAGGTCTTCCTAAATTATGCAAGCTGCCTATGGCATCAAACTCACAATCCTCCAACCTCCATCTCCTGAGTTGCTGGAACTACAGGTGGTCACGATGGTGCCTGACCTATATATATCTTTAAAAATTTAATTAAAAATTAGCTTCTTGGCACCAGGTGTGGTGGTGCAAGCCTATAATCCGAGCAGCTCAGGAGGCAGAGGCAGGAGGATCGCAAGTTCAAGACCAGAGGCAGTCTACATAATTTGGCAAGACCCTATCTCAAAAAAGTAAAAAAAAAAAAAAAAAAGGGCTGAGGGTACAGCTCAGTGGTACAGAACTTGCAAAGCATGCAAGCATGAGGCCCTGGCTTCAAGCCCCAATACCACAAAATAAATAAGTTAATTAATTAAAATTAAAATTAAAAAGAATTAGCTTCTGTTGAATCAAGTCTGATTCATAGTGACCTTTATAGAGTTTTCAATGGCTGATTGTTTTAGGATTGCTTCAGGAGTGGACTGCCATGTCCTTCTCCCATTTTTGCTGTGCTGGGATCAAACCTGGGTCCTCAGAGAGTGTGGGAGCAGAATACCAACGGAGCTAAACCCCATCCCCCCAAAATTACCTCAAGAAATTCAAATAATCACTTAATTTGATTTAGAAAGAAAAATACATTTCAGGAAAAGTTTCATTCCTTCTTAACCTTCTAGGAGATCTAAAAATGATTAAGAATTTTCTTTATAATATGAATAACATATGAAAGAACTATAGTCTTCAAAATTGCTGTATGCTATGTTTTGTCATCATGAAAGTCCAGTAAGCGTTGGTAGTTGGAGTTACGTGCAGAGAAATAAAGACAGAAAGGATTACAGAAAGTAATTCTATTTTCCCATAGGCATTTTAGAGTATTCTTTAATAATAGAATTTCTAGATTATTCAATATGAAGTAAATTATCAAGTTTCAATGCATGAACTCCAGTCATTCAACAAATATCTATTGAATATCTACTGTGTATCAGACACTCTTGTAAGTATATAGAATCTCTGCATGAATAAAATAAATAAATAACGGTTGGGACACACTTCTCCATGGATTTCTTTCACTTCTACATGTCTTTCTGAAGATACCAAGAATGCACACCCCTGATCTCTCTTTATTTTGGCTGTTTCCCAGCACTGTGTTTGTGGCAAGCAACTTTGAGGGATGAGGTAATGTCCTCCTCTGAGAAAAAGAACAGGCTTGCTTACTGCTTGCCCTAGCCAGTAGGTCATCAAATTCATTATGCCATTGGTACAATACAAACCTCCTGTGTGGGTAGCATCTATTTGGCCTCTTCACATTGTCCCTCTAGAATTGTGGGGTGAGAGAAAGGTGCAAGAATCACCAACAGAAACATGATGCTCATGCTCCCAGCTGTGCTATGAGTAATAACATACTTTGATTTTGACCTAGGAGTCTTATGTCTTTTACCCTCATCCATGAAATATTAATAGGGTAACTTCTTAGTTTTAAGATAAGATTAGTCCCAGGCATAAAACTTATATTCATAAAACTTATATTCCTGACCATATTGTTCCAGTTCTGCCATGCTTTCAAAATATAAACTCCTTGCTTATATCTGCACCTTGTCTCAGGATCTCATCCATGAGGACTTGTACTTATGTCTCATCACCACTACCACTAAACCAAGAAAAATGATCTGTCTTAGAACACACCTGCATATTACAAAATTTCATAGGGAATTAATAAATCTTAAGCAATATACTCTTTTTACATGACAGTCACTGCTCTAAGGCACAGATGACTATTTAAATACTGAAGACAAAATCGTTTTGTAAATTCCTCATTAATGGACTGCTAAAGGCAGAAACTTCAGTTGTGATTTTGCTAAAGGTCAATACCAATTAGTAATACACCATCAGCAGGATTTCTGTTTCCAAATACTATTATAATATTCAGTAACTCTTCCCCCTACCAGCTACTTGCTTTTTGGAGATGAGTTTACGAATTCATTTTTGATGGATTGTTTAGAGGCTTCTTATTGTACTGAGGTTGGTTTTATAATGTTAGATTGTCTGATATGTAAAATATAGCATATTTCAAATGACTTCTAATGTAAAAGTTATGCATGCCCTCAAGCCATGAGTGCAATGTGTCCTCTCTTCAATGCATTTTCTTCATTTGATGAGTCCTGTATGAAAATAGGTAAAGTGGCTAAAAATTAATGAGGAATAAAGATAAATTGACCATGACACTTCAAGGTAAAACTGCTGAATGTCATCTCAAGTAAAATTAAGAAAAATGTGCCAAAGAGATTTAAATGTTTACTAATTTATCTCATTGTTCAATAATGTTTGTTTAGTTGAAAAAAAAAATTATCAAGTGTATCATAGTGTACATGAGAGAAGGACCTGGCAACCCACTCCCAAAACAATCCCAAAGCAATCAGCCATTGAAAACTTTCTGAATACAGAGAAGCACTGACATAGTACCCAGCGTGGCACAATGTCAGGGGTGCATTTCATTCTGTTGTACATAGGGTTGCTATGAGTTGGACTGACTCCACAACACCTAACAACAGCAGCATCCTAGTGTGAGGGCCCTACCGAGAGTCAGAAACATAATTAGTCTATTCAGGCTGCTATAAAAAAGTATCATAAACTGGGGCATTAAACAGCATAAAATTATTTCTTGACACTCTGGAAAGGGGGAAGTCTTTAGTCAGGGATCAGCAGATATGATAACTGGTGACCCACTCCATCATGAATAGCACCTTCCTGCTGTGTCCTCACATGGTAGGATCTACAAGGGTCTCTCTGTGGTCTCTTTGATAAGAGCAGTGATCTTACTCACTAATCTTACCTAACCACCTTTCAGAGACCCTTTCAGTACATAAAATTTTGGGACACAAACAGATCCTGGAAGGATTATGAAAACTTGAAACATATATTCAATCAAAACATATTTTGTGGAAAAATCATAGCTAAAAGTTTGTCTTTTTGTGTTACATGTTTGCATCACATATTGACAGCCAGGAAACAGAAGGTCTCCCAGTTACCCCAGCTGTCCTCCCCTCTCTCTCTCTCTCTTTTTAATTTAGAATTTCTGACATATGGAGCCAATAAAATAGCAATGATTTATCTCTTCCTTTAATGTTTTTTAATGATTTAAATTTTTATTTGGAATAAATGTAGTAAAGAATTTTTTTTTTGGCTTAATGATAATCTCTTTTTTAGGTCTTGCTTCCAGATTTTATCCTTCCCAAGTAAATTTAAAGCTCAAGGGCACAGTCTTTGACCCAGTCTCGCTCTCTGAATAATTTCCAGCACATCTTTGAAGAGTTTCTTGCTTTTGTTGCTAGTGAAGATTTGTTTTTTTGTTTTTAAGCAATGTTCTGACCTGGATTATTACAATATATTAGGCTTGACAGGGCTATATTGTGGGACCAGATGAAATACTGTTTAGGAAGTCACTGAGCAGGTGGAAAGTGCCATTTAATCCTTCTAGCAGGAGAGGCTTATGGTGGTATTGAGAAAATGTAAAAAGCAGCAGAACAGGTTAGTAGAGCTGAAGAACAGCAAATGTCTCCTTCTGTCATTGTGTGAGAATGCCCCATGTGGCTTTATTTTACATTGAGATATTCCATGTCCCCAAAATATTTCTCCAGTGGTGGTAATGAATTGCATTGCCCTCTTGGTTATAAGAGTGCGGGTATTCTGCTGAGGAGCCATCTGGTTCCCATTTATTTTAATGTGTCTCTGACATCAAGAGAATTGCTGAGACAGCAGAGCAAAGTGCTTACACCTTGGACTGCAGCCAGAACTATGATTATTGATGTGTAGTAATGACTACCTTTTTTCTCAATAAGAAACGATATGGTCTTAAGATGTTATTCATGTTGGAATTTTAATAAAACTAAGGTATGGGTTTATATATTTTGGAAATAACTGTTACTTTAGTTGCAGTGAAATTTGTTTCCTAAGCATGAAGTTTTAATGTTTAACTGTACATATGAGAGATTAAGGAAACAAACAGGGAAGTATGTGGTGCTTATTTTCTCACTGGTAACAAAGGAATATGCTTTTTATTTAGTTTAACAGCATCACCAAGATAGTTCTCTGCATATGTAATGCTTTCCATCCATGATTCTTAACGTTTTTACTAGTTAATCATTTCCTGTAATATTCTTGTGAGATTGATAAACATAATTCAGAAAATATTAATCAAGAAACTGAGAAATGCAGATGTTCATAAATAAAATCTGTATAATGGATCATAGCAAGTATTAAAATTCAGATTTCACTGATTATATCATTTGATATTTTATTATTTTCCAGATGTCAAGGCAGGAAAATACTTTCTCAAATTTATTAGCAATATGACATATTTACTACAAACATCCTGCAAAAATGAGAAAACAAACAAATACCTCAATAAAATGTGTTTCATATGTAAATATTAATATAGCTCTGGAATATCTTAAGGGATTCCCTAGGAAATTTTCATGTTATCTAGAGAAATATATAAAATATGAAAAGAGAAATGAGATGGTAACATTGATCAAAATTCTCTACAGTGGTTCTCAGTAGAAATAATGTCAGGTGGCTACTTGAGTATCTGGAACAGGGGGAAAATTCCCAACTTATGGTTTTTGGCATTGCTGGGCAGAATACAGTACCTAGATTTAGTAAATCACTTTAATATTATATTATGCTTCAAATATTTTTCTTAGAGATTTTAATTTATAAACTTTGTTTAAGTGATTTATCATATGAGGGCAAAACTGAACCAAAAAGAAGACTATAAGTCAAGTGTAGAATTGGATGGCAAAATTCATGATACCTAGGTCTATAAATTTGATGGATGAATTATGGCAAAAAGAAAATCATATATTTAAATTAAAACAAAAAGCAGATCACAGGATTAATGATACAATTTTAATCTATAGTTTAATCTAAACTTGTTTTAGCTTAGTAATTCACCTCCCCAAAGTTAATGGCTTTTTAAGGTTAGGGCATCCTACAGTCACATAACATTTTCAGGAGGATGTCAAGTCTATGTAAGGGGGAGGTTCAGTGCTAGCTTAATTATATATAAAGGGGAACATAGTTTCTTTTTCTAATCCCTGCTGTTTTATTTTCAAGTCTATAATTTTAATGTATAACAATGTTTGCTTTTTTCATAATGAGTAAAAAGAAATCCTCCTTTAAATTACTCACACAGATTAGAAGGGAAAGAAGTGGCAGTTTTAATAAATAGAAATGTGTAGTTGAAAATAGTTCTAAAAAGTGACCACATCTTGTCAGTTAATCAATTTAATTATTTAGGGAATCAAAGCTGACAGGTCAGAATTTACATTTAATTTTTATATGAAGTTTTCAGAATTGGCATCAAAATTCTGAGTAGTAAACCCTATTTTTTTCCAAGCTGAGAATATAAGTAGATGATTGCTGTGGCAAACTAACCCTATAAAGGCAAATTCAGCTTGCAGAGTGCTGAATAGCCTGGCCTGTACCTGTCAGGAGAGACAGAAGGGAGCTGCTTCCCTCCATGTGAATCTCTTGCTAGTTCATGGGGATGTAGCTGACAGACTGAATGGATGGTGACGTGACATGCATGTTCATGATCCAAAAAAGAGTGTCAGTCATTCAGCCTCAAGGGTCAGCTTTTTATGTTATTTCTGTCCTTGATATTTTATTGTTATTTACATGCAATATCTGTATATATTTTGATAGAATAATTAGTATTTCATATAGTCTTATGCATTTTTTCTTTTTGTTGTCTAGTGATTTAAACAAAAGGGTCTCATCTTAAATTGTTTCACTTTGAAGCTGCAATGCACAAAAAACATTACAAGTACTAACCCATTGTGAATATTTTCAACTTAATATTAAGATGAAAAAACCTTATGGTTGATTAAACTACCTAATCCCATCTATGAATTATAAACCTCGTACTCCAATAGGACTGAAACCAGAATTGTAATTGTTTCTTATTTGTGTTTTCATATTTCATATGGTCTAGTATATTAGACCCATATGGGCTAGGGTTTAGCAGAGAGCTAGGATTTAGCTCAGATGGTACAGTGTCACTGAGGTTTCTGAGACCCTAGGTTCAATCCCCAACACCGCAAAAACAGGAGAAGGACGTGGCAATCCACGCCCATTGAAAACCCTAAGGGGATTGCCATGAGTTGGACCCCACCCAAAGGCACCTAACAACAAGTTTACTTGCTGATATACTAGTATATAAATTGGTAGGTTTCTCTTGTTTGTGATTATTTTTGTTTATTTTATACTCTTCAGAACTGAGTATAAATAACATAACATGGATTTAACTATAGATATAGTACACCAATTTGCATCACATACTTAAGGTTATTTGGATTTTGTTCATGACAAGAAAACATTCTTAATTAGTTTTTACTTTCATTTTGCCTTTATTCACCCATGCCACATGACACCTCCTTAGTAGTATCAGTTTTTTGAAGTTTCTTTGACTGAAATGATGTATTCCCCTAAATATTTTACTTGAGCAAAATAACTTGATAGAGATGACTAAGGCAAGTATATTAGGAACTTTGAAATGTGATTCAAAGAAAGAAATTGGGACAATTAGAACAAGGAAAGATTGGTTTTGATACCAAATTCCATTTGCAAAGGAATTATTCTTGTATTTTTTAGTTGCTTGTCCCATTTTCACTCTTGTGGTTAAGACTTAAGTCCATATGGATGACTTCGCGATAAGAAGGGGCCAACCATAGGGACAATCAAGTCAAGCTGGAGAAGATAAGAACATATGATCACAAGAAATTTGCAGAAGTCATTTATAAAGATTAATTAATGTTAAGCATTAGAATGTATTTACTATCTGATCTGTCATGTTAATTTTTATATAAAAAATGTTTGGAGTCCCGGAATAATTTTTTTCTGTGTGATTTAAGAACACACATTTTTATTTCCTAGGATTTACTAAGAAAAACAAGTTAATTTCAACAATCTCATTTTGGGTCTACTAAATTTCCCTTGAAGTGGGAGGGG
Organism: Pedetes capensis; assembly: GCA_007922755.1. Taxonomy (NCBI): domain Eukaryota; kingdom Metazoa; phylum Chordata; class Mammalia; order Rodentia; family Pedetidae; genus Pedetes; species Pedetes capensis. Next base: position 75,578 of record VMDO01008839.1, read on the forward strand.
GAAAAAAACCTCAATATATAGACTTAAGAGTTCATCTGGCATTTTCTTTTTGAGCTTAAGGCATAAGAGACAAAAGTGTGTTATTGGCTTTCAACCAAACAGTAGAATTAAAATTGTCCACAATTCTCCCCTTGTTTAACATAAAACTGGACCATGAGCTTTTGACCCCTACATGCCAAATTTAGTGCCAAAAATACATAGCTCTGTCCACTACTTTCTGCCTGTCCAGCTATAGCAAGACTGTACTAATAGTTGTGGGAACTAAAAGGAACAAATCTGTCTAAATAGGGTGAGTTGCTCATTGCTCAAGCATTCGCTCCGGAGTGGCTGCTCTAGGGTGGTGAAATTTGTGATCCAGAACTTGGTTTTCAATTTTACAGGCCCAGATATGTGATTGTCTCTGTGCATGCAGAGATCACCATGCTCAGTGAAACGACACACATTAATGACTTTCACAAACAGCTGAAGTATAAAATAAAAATGACAAGTCAGCCAGAGAATCTTGTAGACTTAAAGATGTATTACAACTTGTAAGCACAACTGTTTTATAGATCTGGAAATGGAGCAAATTTGAAGTTTCTTAGAGCCTAGCATGAGTCAATATGGAAACTTTGATATACTCGTCTTCAGTATGGTGTCAGAAGATGCAGAACATTTGTCTCACTTACCTCCCTGAATAGTACTAGAAACATTATCCAATATTCTTTGCTTTTGGGTTCTATTTTTAATCTACTCTGTTCATGAATTCTTTCTTTATGAAATATATAGTACAAATTATTTCATTTGTCTACATTCTTACACTGGTATTGTAAATTAGTTTCCTAATTCTCTTCTCCATTCATTTTTAAAGCATTTTTTTTTTGAGAATGTATAACTTCTGCAAATAGCTAATTCCAGGTACTTTGTATAGACTTAATAGTTCATATGGCATTTCCTTTTTGAGCTTAAGGCATAGAGACAAAAGTATATTATTGATTTTAGATAAAATGGTAAAATTAAAATTTTCTGCAATTTTCCCCTTGTTTAACATGAAACTAGACCATCAGCTTTCAAGTTCTGCATGTCAAATTTAATGCCAAAATACATAGCTCTGTCTACTGCTCTCTGCCTGTCCAGCAATACCAGGACTTTGCTGATAGTTGTGGACACTGCAGTTTATTCCTTTCATTTGTAAAAATCAATGTTAGCTCTGTGATTAGTGATCATTTCATAGTAACATCAGTATGTCTTGGTGTACAGATCATAAGTGTTCTCAAGAGCTGTATTCTGGGAGGCATATATAGTATTGTTGCATTCAGACACTTTTATATCAGAGTCATAGTTATAGTGGGAATGAAAGAAAAGGAGCTGAGAGACACTTAAAAATTGGTATGGAATGTGAAAACAAACTATTTTTCAAAGCAGTAATTAAAGCTACATTCTCCTCTCTCTTCTTGTTGCTCTTGACCTCACAATAGTAAAGCTAACACTGAACTCTGTATACAGACAAAGTAGAGTTTAATCATCCCACCAAGCACACAGATTACTACATAGGAATATCAGGGAAGTTTCAGGTTCCCTAAGGCAGATGTGCTAAGTGAATTTAGTATGCTTTTCCTAACCTTAAAGAGCACAAATTCATTTTTTGTGAATTCATTTTGTAATATTAGAGTGGGGCTTGGAGGTAGGAGATGGCTCAGAATGACCCATTCTTGAGTTCTGATTCAATCATGAGGAGAAGAGTCCTGGGTAGTTCCTAAGGTCTAGAAAGCCACACTTAGAATACTCTCCATTAGGCTGATGGCAGAGAGTTTCAAAGCTTTTGTTTTAAATATATTCCACAGGCTTGTGAGTCATTGTCCTTATAGCAGTATTTATAAAATGCAAATATTAAGACAACTATAAGCACAAGTTTGAATTATAAAGCCTAAGAGATAGAAGAAAGTACTGTTCCTAGCACAGTTTGACTATGGTAACTCTTCCAGCGGTGCAGCTGAATGGCTTCTGGTCTCTGCCACTTTTGTCATCCTCAAAGCTTCAGAACAATCATCTCTGAGTAGTGGCTTTTAGTACTTGAAGGTTGAACCCAGAGCCTCACACATATTTTGCAAGTGTTCTACCACTGAGCTGCATCTTCAATCCCATTTTATTTATTTATTTTATCTTGAGACAAGGCCTTGCTAAATTACACAGGCTGCCTCTGGTCTTAAACTTCTGATCCTCCTGCCCCTTCCTCCTGAATCTCTGGGATTATAAGTGTGCACCACTGCACCTGGCTCATTTAGGTGTTTAGGCAAGTATAGAGCAATAGATTTATCCAAAAGGTTAAACAGTTTTTATAAAATAAATAAGTATAGATATAAATAAGTTATTAAAAAATAACTTTTTCCAGAGCACCCACTAATGTTCTAAACATAAGTAACAAAATTACCAGAGGTATTTATAATAATTGTCTTAATTGGGCACATTAAAACTTTTCTCCTTATTTATAAATTTATGGCTTTGAAAGATCATATCTTAAGAGCATCATTTTTATGATACCAAGAGCAAAAAAGATGGTAGGTTATCACCCAAATACCAGAGCCTCACTTAGCCTGCTGTAAAGGTGGTGACAGATGAGGTTGTCAGGTCTGGAAGCAGATCACTGTACAGATGGTTGAATGTTGCTTTGCACAGCAATCTTTTACATTTTGACAAATTCTTCTATTCTTAGGTGATTTAAGCATACAGTTATGAAGCAGATCAAAGCTTTTAAATCAAACTTGAAAGTTGACTTTCTTGCCATGGGTATAAGTATGTTGCAATGGACATTAATACCAATAAATGGATAACTTATATACACATTTGAAAGAATTTGCTTTCTGGCAGATCTCTTCTAGGGAAGTGAAATGGTAGAAAAGAGAGAAGTTAGGAAGCTGAATATTTGTCCTGATGTCATAATTCTCTAGCTCTATAATCTTTGAGTTTTTTCTGTGTGGGGTTTCTGTCCCTGGAATGGAAGCTCAGAGGGGAGGCATCACTGTCTACCTTTTTCCATGATAGATTCCAATCAGCTAAAAACTGCCTAACACACAGTAGGCCCTCAATTTATATTTGTGAATAAATCCATGAAGTAAGATTAATCGTAGCAGCCTCTCTATATTTGCCTTGACTGTTTATAAGGAAAAACAAGACAAAGAAACTTGAGCCCCTTTGGAAGAATTGCTTTTAGGCACCATTGAGCTGGGTCTGACTCATAGAGACACTGTGTACAACAGAAGAAACACTTCCCAAAACTGTGCCATGCCTGGCACTATTGGTAATGTTTCTTTGCTATTCATAGGGTTTTCAATGGCTGATTGTTTGGGAAGTAGGCTACCAGTCCTTCTCCCAGGCCTACAGCAGCTGGTGTTCCGAGAGATCTTCCATCCACGTACCAACAAAGCCTGACTGTACTTAGCTTCCACAATCTGAGGAGATCTGATGCCAGGGTGGTATAGCTGTGGACTTTGGGAGAATATTCATATGTAAATCCAAAGTGATGCTGTGCTCACTTTTATTTCATTGCTAACACAGCCTTCCAAATCAAAATAAATTGGGTGTGGGCGCCGAAGATCAAACCCCAGCGCCTTGCATAAGCTAGGCAAGTGCTCTGCCACTGAGCTACATCCTCAGCCATTGAAGTTTTGAGACAAGATTTCATTATGTAGTTTAAGCCAGCCTTGAACTCACTATCTAGCCTAGGCTGGCCTCTAACTTGTGATCCTCCTGCCTCAGACTCCTGAGTGCTGGGATTACAGGCATGCGCTATCATACCTAGTTAAAATCATCTTTGAAGCTAGCAGCAGTTGACACCCAGAAGAAATAAGAGGATACCACATCTTGGCCTTACTGATCAACCTTAGTGTGGCCTCAGCTCTCCTCTCTGACATGGTGTTGAAAAGACTGGACTCTAGAATAGCAAATTCTGGCTTACCATTAGTGTAATGACCCCAGCCATATTATTTAACCTTTGCTGGTTTGATTTCCTTAAAAGGGAATATCAGCTAAAGGAGTTGGAAGCATCAAATGAAATAATTCGTGTGAAGTTCTTTCATGGTACTGCATGTGAGAAGTACTTCCATAAATGTTAGTTGATATTATTTTGCCATCCAAGAAGTGTGTCTCAGTTCACTGATTCTTTCTTGGGGTTCTTCTCTCCTTGAGCACGTGTGTCAGTTTCCTGAGGCTGCCATAAAAAATGTACCATCAACTGAGTGTCTTAGAACAACAGAAATCCCTTTTCTCACAATTCTGGAGACTAGAAACCAAAATCAAGGTGTTGGCAGGGCCGTATTCCCTCTAAAGCATCTATCTCCTTGCATATTTCAGCTGCTGCCAGGCCCGGACCTTCCTTGGCTTGGGCCAACATACTCCCAGTCTGTGCCCATCTTTACAAGGGGTTCTCTCTGTCTCTTTGTGTTGTCTTTCCTCTCCCCATGTCTGGGTCCCAATTTTACCATTATATTAGGACACCAGTCACACTGTGTGAGTGCTCACCCTCATGACCTCATGTTAACTTGTCCCCATCTGTAAAGAGTCTATTTCTTAATGAGATTATATCCTGAGGTAGTGGAGGTCAGGACTTCAACAAATCTGAGGGGATGAGATAGGTATGATTCAACCCATAACACCAAGATTCTACTTCTTTTGCCTGCCGCTGTAGCCCTGTGGCATCCGATCCTGTCAGATCTCGGAAGCTAAGCAGGGTTGGGCCTGGTTAGTACCTGGATGGGAGACCACCTGGGAACACCAGAAGCTGTAGGCTTGGGAGAAGGACCTGGCAACCCCCTCCCAAAAATCAATCTGCCATTGAAAACCCTATGAGCAGCAGAGAAGCACTGACAATAGTGTTTCCCCTATTGTACAGAGGGTCACTATGAGTTGGATACCAACTCGACAGCACCTAACAACAACAACTACTTCTTTCTGTTTAACTGTGTCCTTTCTTTCCCAATAGGAAAGTATTTCACCATATGACACCAGATTTGAAGCTTTTAGTTTCAACTCTGCCACTAATATCAGTATCAAAAGAAGTCAGGCAAGGTCCATAATTTTGGGTTGTTTCCCTATGAAATAAAAGGACTGGGCCAGATAATGTCTAATGTGTCTTCCAACTTCAAAAGTTCAAGTTGGTAATATGTGGCTCTCTTTTCTCTCAGCTATCATGTATACCCCAACTCTTCTTGATACTTTGCATTTTATTGGACCTATAAATAATAAGGGTTCTGATCATCACTACAAAGAAGTATGTGAGGTAATGGATATGTTAATTAATGTTAATATGTTAATAGCCTGATTTAACAATTCCACAATGTAAGATCAATAAAACAAACAACAACAAATGCTGGCGAGGTTGCGGGGGGGAAAAGAGAACACTTTTACATTGTTGGTGGAGCTGTAAATTGGTGCAACCACTGTGGAAATCAATATGGAGGTACCTCAAAAAACTAAAAATAGATCTACCATATGACCCAGCTATAACACTATTGGGAATTTACCCAAAGGGAGATGAGTCATCATACCACAGAGACACCTGCATCTCCATGTTCAATGCAGCGCTTTTCACAAT
>VMDO01008840.1:0-32961 GCA_007922755.1 Pedetes capensis
CCTGTGGAGCACCTCTTATGGAGCACTTCCTATGGAGAACCTACAGAGCACCTCCTGTGGAGCACCTCTTATGGAGCACTTCCTACATAACACTTGCTGTGGAACATCTCCTTCAGAGCACTTCCCATGGAGCACTTCCCACATAACACTGCCTATGGAGAACCTACAGAGCACCTCCTGTGGAGCACCTATTATGGGGCACATCCTATAGAGCACCTCCTACAGAGCAGCTCCCATGCAGCACTTCCTATATAACACTTCCTGTGCAGCATCTCCTACAGAGCACTTCCTATGGAGCACCTCACGGGGGTCAGACATCCCCCCACTCCACTCTCACAGCAGCTGCATGGGAGGGCCTCTTGTCACCCCACTTATGGAAGAGGAAACTGAGGCTCAAGGAAAAGTCACAGGCTTAAGACACCCAGATGAGGAAACTGAGGCATAGAGAAGGAGATACCAGCCCAGGCTCATACAGCCAATCAGTGTCAGAGCCAGGAGAGAAACCAGGCTCCAGGGCCCCTATGTGACCCTAGAGCACATGCTTTACGAGGGAAGGGGCTGGGCAGGCATGGGCCACCATGTCTGTGATCCCAGCACTCAGGAGGCTGACGCAGGAGGATCACGAATTTGAGGCCGACCTGGGCCACACAGTGAGAGCTCATCTCAAAAAAATAAAAACAGCCAGGCACGGTGGCGCACACCTGTAATCCCAGCAGCTCAGGAGGTGGAAGCAGGAGGATCACAAGTTCAACACCAGAAGCAGTCTGTGTAACTTAGTGAGACCCTGTCTCAAAAAAAGGGGGCGGGGGGTGCTGGGGGCACAGCTCAGCAGTCCAGCACTTGCAAATCATGCAGGCGTGAGGCCCTGGGTTCAACCCCCAGTACTGAAAAAAATAAAAAATAAAAACAAACAAAAAAATAAACAGAAAAACAATGAAAGAGCCAGGAAGAAATTCTAAAAAGGCTGGAGTGTGGCTCCATGGTAGAGCACTTGCCTAGCAGGTGCGAGGTCCCAGGTTCCATCCCTAGCACCCAGAAAAATTTAAAAAAATAAATATTAGAGGTCACCACAGCAAGGGCCCAGGCAGAAAACCACTGTCATGGACAGGAATCCACAGCAAGGGGCAGGCAGGCTGGTCAGGGGGAAGAAAAGGCAGAGGAGCCATTGTTGAGACTTACAGGGTGAGAGAGCCCTGAGCGCCTGGGGTGGGGCAGGGGACCAGGCTGAGCAGCAGGCAGGGCCGCTGGGGAAGATGGCTGTGTCTGGGGAAATCATGGGAAGGTGGGCGGACACTGCGGTTTCTCTTCCTGCCAAGGGCCCCACCCATTTCCGGCAGAGGAACAGGGGCAGGGCAGGCAACCTCAGGCAGCTGAGTGTGTGACCCAGCTTGTGGTCACAACTCATGCCTGGCCAGGGGCAGGGACAGAGACAGAGCCAGCAGGCCTGGACACCATGGGAGAGGCTGGAGCAGAGGCAGCACCTCCTCCATGCAGGCAGCCTGGATGGGTGTGGACCCCCACCCTCCCAAATCCACTTCCACCCTTCCAGTCCCCTTAAGCCACCCCCTAGCTGGGTGACCTTCAGAACTCGTGTCCCTCCGCAGCCCAGTGACCTGGAAGCAAGCAAACGCTGGCTGGGAGCCAGAGGGCTGGGCAAAGAGAGGTGAGGAGGGGACATAAAGGACTGTGTCACCCTTCACATCTGCTGCAGGGACACCTCCTCCAGGAAGCAGTTAGAAAACCCAGTCTTGACTTGGCTGCCAGTCCTTCAAGAAACCACAGCCCACGCCCCTATCCCTGCGTCCACCTGCTTGGCCACACAGCTCATTTCAAGTTCCACTCGTGGACACCACTATGTGCTCACACAGACGGCTGCCCTGCGCGGTGCTGCTCCGAGGACCTAGGAATCGATTCACCTCATTCCCCCAAGAATCCCATGATGCACCAGGGAACACAGGCACAGAGAGGCTGCGTGCAGCTCCAGCTAGTGCACAGCACTGGCAGAGTCTGCCCCACGGGACTCCCCAGCATCCAGTCCCATACCGATCTCCTTGGCCAGCGCCAGGCCCTGCGGGTAGGTGATGGGCGCCAGCTTCTTCTCCTTCAGTTTCTCGATGGTGTCCTTGTCATCCCGCAGGTCCAGCTTGGTGCCCACCAGGATGATGGGCGTGCTGGGGCAGTGGTGCCGCACCTCGGGGAACCACTGAGCGAGGATGGGGGCGGGGAGGGGGGAGAGGGACCCCAGGAGGCAGGGAGGGTGAGAAGGGAGCAGGGCGGGCCCAGGGCAGGAGTCAAACACAAGGTGTCCAGAAAAGAAGAAGTGAAGTTTTGATGGAGGACCAGAGGCAGGAGGTGGCAGGAGATGAGAGGCAGCAGGGGCCAGGCAGGAAGGAGAAAGGCCAAGGTCAGGGGAGGCTGGCAGCAGATAGAGCTGGCTGTCCTGGCCCCCTCCCGGCTCCTGGCCCCTGCCAGCCCTGGTTGGCCCTGGGTCCCTCTCTGCCCCGGGGCAGCCCTCCAAGAGCCAGGCCCTCCCTGTCCCTCAAGGCCACCTGCCCAAGCACCCCAGGGCTCTTTCTGCCCAGCTCACCTTGGCCCTGACGTTCTCGTAGGAGGCTGGGCTGACCAGGGAGAAGCAGATGAGGAAGACGTCCTGGGAACAGAGCAGGCCGGCGTTGCCCTGAGGGAGGCCCAGGGGAGCCCCCGATGGGCAGCTACTGAGGGCGGACAGTGCAGGGTCTCTGGGGGCTGGCAGGGGCCGGAGCTCAGATGGCCCTCCCTTTGTCCACGTCCAGACAGCCCCTGTGTCCATCGGACATGCGCGAGAGCCCAGGGCCTCTCCTAGGAGGACCAGCAGCCTCCGTGCCTCTCCAGGGAGCGCCTGCGCCCATTCCACAGATGGACGGAGGTTGGTGAAGGTCAAAGGGGCCCAGGTGCACGTGGTAAGGGGGATGCGGGATGCCAGGCCCCAGGCTCCTCACCAGGCACGTGTGGCCAGCCATCTGCCCAGTAGCCCAGCCCTCCCTGCCACTCAGAAGGAGAGCTGAGGACCCAGGACCCCACAGTCAAGGACCCCAGCCACCAGTCCGATACCCCTCCCCTGTACTCCTGGGCTCCCAGCCTGGCTGCCCACTTGGGCCCCGGTAGGGGCCCTAGTAGGTGCGAGGTCCCAGGTTCCATCCCTAGCACCCAGAAAAATAAAAAAATAAAATAAATGTTAGAGGTCACCACCACAAGGTCCCCAAACATCTGCTGGCCCCCAGTCCCCGGCCTGGGCTCAGCAAACTCAGGGATGGAGTTCAACCAACTGACTGAAGCTCTTGGGATGCCACCTCCTCCAGGAAGCCCTCGAAGAACACTGCTCAGTCGAGCTGCAGAAGCCCTAATGCTTTGGAGGAACTCCAAAGATACCTCTCTGAGAAAGCCAGCCTTCCCAGCCCCAGGACAGCAGGGGCTGAGATGGGGCTGATTGTTTTGGGATTGCATCAAGAGTGGATTGTCACATCTGTCTCTCATTTGCCGGTGCTGGGAATCAAACTCAGGACCTCAGAGACTGCAGAGCAGCGCTCTACCAACTGAGCTAAATCCCAGACCCCAGGAGCCACAGGCTGCCAGAGCCCTCAAGGCCGAGGCTGAGGAGTTGGCATCATGACCTCTGAGGGAGACACAGCTGAGGGAGCGTGGCCGGGGCTGGGGAGACCCTGGCTCTGCCCTGCAAATCCTCAAATTGGGTCTGAAGGAGGGAACTGGGGTTCACCAGGCCAAGCTGGCCTGAAGGGCATATGAGACAGAAGGGCATATGAGACAGAGGGGCATATGAGACAGAGGGGCAGGGAGGGCAGAGCCAGGGCCAAGGGGACGTGGGAGCCACACACCGTCTGGGGGTAGGAGAGCGGCCGCAACCGGTCATAGTCCTCCTGGCCAGCCGTGTCCCACAGCCCCAAGTTCACCGGCTTGCTGTCCACCATCACATTGGCTGAATAGTTGTCAAACCTGTGGGGAGGCCAAGACAGAGGATGGGTCAGTCTCAAACCCCAGAGCTTAGGGCTTCCAGTCCAGTCGTTGTCCCAAAGACTCAGAGAGGGGCTACGGCGGGCCTAAAGTCACACAGCACTGTGCAGCTGGGTTTTCTTTATTTTCCTCATTACTAATTTGTTACATTAAATTTTTAAATACAAATAAACAAAAAGAGGAAAACGCCACCCACTGTCTGTTGACTGAATGTTTCTCGCTATTTCAGGCTGGGTCACCCAGAAGTAAATCAAATCCTGAGACAAGGAGGTAACAAGGGGTGGATTTCGGAGGTGGCCCCAGGACCACAGGACGGGCATAGGGAGATGAGGAAAGGTGACAGCTGGGGCCAGGTGTGCCAGGGAGCTGTCCCTGCTGCCACTGCCTGGGCCTGCCAGGGCCAGCTGGGGGACTGCAGGGGGCATGCGCAGGGCCTCCCTGGAGCAGGCAGGGAGTGGGGTGAGTACCCCGGCTCTGGCACAGGGCTGCTGGGGGCTCTCAGCACCCTGAGTGCTCATAGACACTCTGCACACAAAGCCTGCCGGGCCTCGCAGCAGGTGGCAGGCCAAACTCTGGGCCAGGAGCCTGGGGGACCTCAGGGCAGGGCAGGTCCTGGGGGCTCTGGGAGGGCATCAAGCAGGGGAGGCTTTAGAGAGCAGGTTTCTACTCCACACACCCCTAGAGGAGGGTGCTGGCTCTTCACGCTGGCTAAGAGAAAACTGGGATCAGAGAGGTATAGTGATTTGCCCGAGGCCGCCCAGCCGGTGAGTAACCATGTCTGTCTGGCTCACCACGCCGAGCCCCAGCTGTGCCTCCAGGACGCCCTGCTCACCTGCCCGGGTTTAGGGGTCGCCCGACTTCCTCTCTGAGGTGGCCTTGCACAGCAGCGAAGCACCTTCCCAAGCAAGGCTCACGTCACCATTGTCCCTGAGCTTGTCCACGCTGTGTCCCCTGCCCAGATGTCCTTCCCCACCGCCATGCCCCCCTACGCCCACACCCTCAGGCCTCCGGCCCTGCCTGGGCTGCTGTCTGGAGCCCCCTCCCACCCTTTTTTCCCTTGTGGTTCCATTAGTGCTTCCAGACCCTGCCTGGGAATTCCTCCTCCGTGGGGACCTCCCCACCCACCCCTAAAGAGCACCAGCTCTGCCGTGACCCTGAGCAGGCACTCAGTATTTCTGTCCCCTCCTAGGCCTGTGTCTCCCCGTGGGCCAGACAAACACCTACTGGTTTCCAGTCCCAGGCCTGGGCTCAGTGAACGCAGGTGGGCTGGTGTTCAACCAACTGACTGAAGCTCTTGGGATGCCACTTCCTCCAGGAAGCCCTCGAAGAATACTGCTCCATCGGGCTGAGGAAGCCCTAATGCTTTGGAGGAATCCCACAGCCACCCCCCTGAGAAAGCCAGCCTTCCCAGCCCCAGAACAGCAGGGGCTCTGGACAGGGTTGCCCCGCAGCCCTGCTCCCCAAGGCCCAGAAAGCTCCACCCACACTGCCCCTGGCTTCCTGGCCCCTTCTTCCTCCCTCCTCCCCTCGCACCCCACAGCCAGGCTGACTCTTACTCACCCCTAGTGAGGCCTTCCTGACCCCCAGCCAGGCTGGGCCTCCACCCACCCCAACAAAGGCCTGTGTGGGGGCCTCCGTGCCCCCTGAGGCCAGCATGGGGGGCTGGCGCGTGGCGGATCTGCTGTGCCTTCTCTGGACACAGCCCCCACACCATGGGATTTCAGGAGCAAGGGGTCGGGAGGCCCAGCTAGGCAGAGTGGGAAAGCAGGTGCCTGCGCTGGTTTGGGCTCCAATCCGAACACATTCTGGGGACGAGCTTTGGGTGTGAGGATGTGATCTCTAATGTCCAGCTAAAAGTCGAGTGCCCAGAGCCTCCCCAGATCCCCTGAGCCCAGGGCGCGCGTCTCCTTGGGTCCCCCAGGGTCTCAGGGCCATGTGCCTGGAACCTTCCGCAGCCCAAGCACCTATGCTGGGGCCAGGCAGCGGAGCGGGGTCCTGTGCATACTGGGTCTGGGTGGCCCCTTGGCCCTCAAGGCACAAGGACCTTTTGTTACTCCCAGTAGACAGATGAGAAAACCAAAGGCCCAGGAAGTCAGGCAGTTTTTCCAAGGCCAGCCAGCTCGTAAGCGCAGGAGCTGGCCTTCCAGCCCCGCTCGTTCCAGCGCACCCGGGGGTAAGCGAGCAAATGAGCTGCAGGAGTGCAGCCACCGAGGGGACAGCTGCCCAGGCTGGGAAGGAACAGCTCCTCATGAAGCCACATCCCAGCTGTGCGGCTCGGGGGGAGTGACCTACTTTCTCTGAGCCTCACTCTCTTAACCATAGCAAAAAAGAATCCCTGACGTCTTAGGGCCACTTGTTGTTGTTAGGTGCCATTTAGTCATGTCGGACTCATAGTGACCCTCATAGGGTTTTCAATGGCTGACTGTTTTGGGATTGCCTCAGGAGTGGATTGCCACATCCGTCTCTCATTTTTGCAGTGCTGGGAATCGAACTCGGAACCTCAGCGACTGCAGAGCAGCACTCTACCAACTGAGCTAAATCCCAGTCCCTTTAGGGGCCACTAAGAGGACCCAAGCCTGCAGCCATAGCACTGTGGCTTCCAATCCCGTCAGATCTGGGAAGCTAAGCAGGGTCAGGCCTGGTTAGTCCTTGGATGGGAGACCACCTCGGAACACCACATACTGTAGAATTGGGAGACAGACCTGGCAACCCACTCCCAAAAATCAGTCTGCCTTTGAAAACCCTATGAACAGCAGAGAAGCACTGATAATAGTGTTTTGCCTGTTGTATGTAGGGTCACTATGAGTTGGATACCGACTCGACGGCACCTAACAACAAGTGGACCCAAAGAGACAGAGAATATCCTAATCTCCCCACTAGGGGGGTGCTGTGAAGGCTGCTGGCTGAGGCCTGGCTCTATTACAGGCCGCCCTGCCTCTGAAATGTCCTGGAGGGGCAGGTAGAAGAAAGGGACTCTGCATCCAGGTGTCACCTGGCTACCACCTAGGCCCTGTCCCAAGCACAAATGATTCAAGGAACCCAGAGACCATGGCCATCCATGGCTGGTGACCTGGGGATGTGGGGGCATTGAGCAAGCAGGCCGGGGCGTGGCCCACAGTAAGGACATAGGTCTTGGAGGCCGGCTGTCAGGCTGCCCGTGGGAGTCCTGGCTTCCTTGCCAGTTCACTGAAGAGAGGGTTGCAGAAGGTGGAAATTAAGTATCAGATGGTTTAACTGAAGGAACAGCCTGCTCTTCCTCGCAGAGCTCAGTCCTGCTGGACCTCAGGACAGCCCAGAGCTGACCCTGCCCGCCTGCCTGTCAAGAGGAACCAGCAAGGTGTTCGGCCCTGTTCTAAACCCCAGGACTCTGTTCTAGAATCAGTCGTGCACTAGACAGGTAAGCAAGGGCCCTGACCTCAGTCGGCCTCGGTCCCAGCAGCACATGGGTGGGGACGCGTTGTCAGATCCTTCTGGCGGAAGTGAAGCGGGTGGCGGGAGGGTGGCCGCGGCTGCTTTACGCAGGGGCTGGGGGGGGGGGGGGGGGGGCGTCCGGAAGGGAGGAGTGCTCTGTTGTCAGGAGTGGGGTCCAGGGGTGGAGGGAAGCTGGCGTGTGTGGGATCACCCAGGAAACCGCGTGCCTGGAGTAGGGGGTAAGGAGGTGCCTGGCAGATGTGGGGAGCTGTGGGCTTTGAACACCAGGAAAGGAGACGGTTTTAAGCGTGAAGGGGAGGTAGAGGAGGGCCCGGGGCCAGGACGTGGCTCTACCTAACTTCCGGTTTGCGAAGCTCACCTGGGCTTCAGTTTGAGGGTCGCTATACGGAAGGAGACGGAAGGAGACGGAAGGAGAGACCCCCGATGTCTTTGTATCCCCACCACCCAGTGCAGGACCATCCCCAGAGCAAGCATCAGGGTCCACATCTGCGAAAATGTACAGAGATGTCACGTGGCCTTGCTGGCTCTGCCACTCCGTAGGGGACTTGTACCACCAGGCTGTAAATGCCATGGCCGTGGAGTGGGCTGAGGAAATCCCACCTGCAATCTTCCCTGCAGCCAGGCCAAACAGCCTCTGAGGATTCGCCAGGGGTGGAAGAGTGAGAGCCAACCAGAGGGCAGCTCTACGGCTCCTGGCACCTGATTGGCTGGCTGGCAGGGCAGCACTGCGGGCTGGGGAGAGTGTGGGCTCCCAGGCTGCAAGCACTCCTCCGCTTCATCCCTAGTAGCAGAGCTCTAGGGGTCCCTGCTTTCCCAAACTCACCACCCTTCCCTTTTCCAGCGGCTCCTATGTCAAGTGCCCACTATGACTTCTTTTACCCTCCCTGTCCCAAGGGCACAAGATTGGCGGAAGAAGAGCCCCTCTGGGGTCTTGTCCAGGGCTGAGCAACTTGGTGCTGGAAGACAGTGGAAGGAGAGGAGGAGGACCCACTGCAAAATGGGCCTACTATGCAGGCCCGCTGCAAAGTGAAGGCCCAGGGCTTGCCCTGGGTTCCAAAATAACTAAGAATGTCAAGATGGCAACCAGAGCATTAAACCAGCTGTAAGGCCCTTCAGGGCTGGGATTTAGCTCAGTTGGTAGAGCGCTGCACTGTAGTCTCTGAGGTCCTGAGTTCAATTCCCAGCACCACAAAAATGGCAGAAGGACCTGGCAATCCACTCCCAAGGCAATCCTGAAACAGTCAGCCATTGAAAACCCTATGAGGGTCGCTATGAGTCCGATACCGACTCAACAGCACCTAACAACAACAACGGCCCTTCAGAGCATGGGGCCCTGGGCAAGCACCTAGGCAGCACCCCAGGGAGCCAGCCCTACTGGGATACTGTGGCCCAGATCTTCCAAGAGTCCAGGACATCCAAGCCTACCGGGGCCCCCAGGGACCAGGGGCCTTCAAGCTGCTGAAAGCCACTGGTCTCGGCCTTTGTGCTTCCTGCACAGAGGAGGGGCCCAGGTAATGCTCAGATCTCCCCGTCTAGCCCCTGCATCTTATAGAAAGGGAAACCGAGACTCATAGCTCAGAGAGGGGAAGCAATTCATTCAAAGTCCATCAGCAAGTAGGTCCTCCAACCCAGCCAGGATAGGCTGAGGCAGGGTGGGATCCTGAGCCAGCATCCAGAGGTTCAAGGACACAGGCAGTGCCAACACACCCTAGTGACAGTGGTCTTCGGCAAGAGCCACCTTCCTGATTCCGCACCTGCCTCCCTGCTCAGGCCCGGAGCCAGCTCTCTCTGGCGATCATTTGCACTTTGTATATAAGGCATGGTACAGAGAAGGGCGTCACCAGTCCCTGGACCCAGCTGGGCCCAGGTCCTCTACCTCTCCTGGCCAGGTCTGGGTGCCACAGGTGGTTGTGCCCAGTGTCCCAGGGAGAGATACAGCACAGGCAGTTCCACCTCACCCCCACAGCGGGCCAAGAGCCTCAGGAATGGGGACCTGGGAGGCTGAGGAGGGAGGCTGGGTTTGGGGCAGGGTGGGGTGGATGCTGTGATGTCATGGGAGGCATCTTAGCCCCTGGGCACTGTCCTCCCTCTGCCTGGCCCCCTCCTTCCCAGAAGGAGCTCCATGAATAAAGATCAAGGCGAAACCCCCGGAAGGCTCTGCACGGCCCTGGGCTCTAAAGCCAGACAGGCTCGAGTGACAAGTCCCTTGGCTGCCGTGAACCTCAGCTCCCTGGAGGGTCTCCTGGGCATTATAACTCCACCTCCCATGAGGATCGAGTGAGACTGTACACGTGTGACATCTTATACAGGGCCAGGTGCACAGTACACCCTTGACAGACGGCAGCTCTGAATGGTCTTCCGAGTGCCTACCCCATGATGCTTAGCTCAGGGCAACTCAAAGCACATGCACTGTGTTTAAGATAACGTGCACGTATATTTCACCATGCGTTAGGCCCTGTGCCGAGGCAATGAGGAGCCCCAAAAAGAACCGAATGTGGATCCCTGCCTTCCACAGGCTCCCGGCCACAGGAGACATTGGGTGAAGTCAGTCTGGGGAGTGAGAGACCTGATAGGCTAGCTCAGAAGGTTTCCACAAGGAGGGGTCCCTGGGGCTGGGCCTGGAGGCTTCAGACACATGGACACGGGAAGGAAAATCCCTATAGGAAGAGGGAGGAGTTTGAGCAAAGGCCCTGAGGTAGAAGTGCCCAGGGAATGCGTGTCCAGCAGCAGAGAACTCCAAGCAGAATAACAGGCAAGGCAGCTACAAGAGGAGGTCGAGGGGAGACCATCAAGGGCCTTGAAAGCCATGCTAGGAGCTGCCTTGCGAGTGACGGGGTCCACTGAGGCCACCCAATCATCCTTAGGAGTCTGACACCTGCCTACTCCTCCCTCCACATCACGTGACAGTCTGCTGCCACCTCCAGCACCAGAAGGTAGGGACTCAGCCCTCAGCTGGCACTGCCCGAAGCCATCACACCTGGCCCACAGCACAGATTCTGCCTGGGGTCCAGGCCCCCTGTATCGCCCCCTCCTCCCCTCCCCACTCTGCTGCTCCTGCTCAGCCCAGGCCTCTGCTCCATCTCCCACCTCTGGAAGCCAGCATGAAGGCACCTCTGCCTCCTTCCCCTCCCATCATCCCGCCCCCACCCCATCCTTCCTTCTGGGCCTCTCTTGCGAAGGGCACCACCTGTCCCACAGGGTCACAGGGCAGCTCTGCCAAGCCAGAAACCAGCTGTGGCTCCCAGGTGCCTGACCCCAGGTGCCCACGTGGGCCAGGCCCCCAGGACGTGCCCAGAGGAGCAGAACTCACACGGTGGGGATGTACTCCCCCGGGAAGGCGTTGGTGGTGTAGCTGATGAGGAGGCAGGTCTTGCCCACGGCTCTGAAAGACAAGAAGCGTGAGAAACCACGATCACGGTCACGGCCTTTGCCTAGGGTGCTCAGAGGTGCCGGGTGCCCGCCTGGGCCTCCAGGAAGATGCCAGCATCTACCAGGCCCACGCCTCTGAGAGACCTGGGTTCAAATCCTGGGAGGTCTTGGGCAAATTTCTTTTTTTCTTTTTCTTTTTCTTTTTTTTTTTTCAGGACTGGGGGTTGAACCCAGGGCCTCGCGCTTGCATGCTTTACAAGTGCTGGACCACCGAGCTGCACCCCCAGCTCATTTTTTTACTTTTTGAGACAGGGTCTCTCTAAGTTATGCAGACTGCCTCTGGTCTTGAACTTGCAATCCTCCTGCCTCCACCTCCCGAGCCACTGGGATTACAGGAATGTGCCACCCCGCCTGGCTTGGGCAAATTTCTTAACCTGTGTGAGTTTTAGTTTCCCTACATATAAAATGCTGAGATTTAGCTCAGTTGGTAGAGCATTGCGCTGAAAGTCTTGGAGGTCCCGAGTTCAATTCCCAGCACCACAAAAATGGGAGAAGGGCCTGGCAATCCACTCCCAAGGCAATCCTGAAATAGCCATTGAAAACCCTATGAGAGTCGCTATGAGTCAGATACTGACTCAATGGCACCTAACAACAACAACCTATAAAATGGATGTGCTAGGAGCCAGGCGCAGAGGCACCTGCCGGTAATTCCAGCAACTCAGGAGGCAGCGGGGCAGGAGGATCACAAGTTCGAGCCCAGAGGCAGCCTGTGTAATTTAGTAAAACAAAGTAAAAAAAATAAAAAGCATGTGTGAAGCCCTGGGTAAACTCCCTAGTACCATAAAACAAGGAAAAATAAAATTAATAAGTGGATGTGATATTAGAGTTGGTGGGAGGATAAAATAGAGTAGGGGGGCAGGACAAAGCCCAGGGCCTGGCTGGGAAGTGGTCCCCACTCACTAGTGGGGACAGCCACCATTCCAACTGCCTCCCCCAAGCTGGGGAGGGCACAGGTCGCTGAGCAGGGCGCCAAGAGGCCAAAGGGCAGCTTCAGGCCTTCCCCAGCTGGCCTGGTTTTCGTCACTTCCCATCCGCCCTCCCCACTGCCGCTCGCCCGGGCTGCCACCAAGGTAACTTTGAACAAGTGGAACGTTACCCTGGACTTCCTCTCCCCACCTCAGAGCAGACACAAAGCAGAAGTGAGTGGGGCAGGCGGCGGGCAGCTGGCCGCGGTGGGCAGATGATGGCCCAGCAGCCTCGAGCGCGTGAGAATCAGCAGAGGCTGCCCAGGAAACCTGCCCACTCCTGCGAGTCCGGCCAGAGCCCAAGTGGGGCCCCTGGGAGAGAGCCAAGCCTCTCAAGGTCTGGGCTGCCCCCCTGTAGAATGTGAGAGCTGAGGGGGAGGCCCCAGCTGGCCAGCACACACTGGGACAGACTTAGGGGGCCCCAGTCGGACCTGGGAGCCGGATCCCCCCATGCATTGGCAGACATGAGAGACTGACATACTGAACCTGTCGCTCTGCAGATGCAGAAACTGAGGCCCACGGGGGCCATGACAGCCTGAGGTCACTGAGGTCTGGCAGCAGAGAAGGGCTCCCCTCCCAGATGGGGTGCAGCCAGCCTGCCCCTCCAGTCCCCCACAATGCCCTCCCACTCCACTGCCCTCCCCTTTCCCTAACTCAGCCTCTCAAGGCTCCTCTCTGCACCTCATCAACACCCCTCTCCCACATCCTCACCACCCTGCAGACAGGGAGGGATCAAAGGTGCACTGCAAAGCTGTGTGCCATGGGGCACGCCTGTGATCCCAGTGACTCAGGAGGCAGAGACAGAAGGATCACAGGTTCGAGGCCAGAGGCAGCCTGTGTAACTTAGCGAGACGCCATCAAATAAAAATATTAAAATTAAAAATAAAAATAAAAAATAAAAATAAAAAGTGAAAAATGGGCTAGGGGTGCATCTCAGTGGTAGAGCACTTGCAAAGCATGCGTGAATCCTGGATTCAAATCTCCACTACTGCCAAAAAAAAAAAAATTGTATACTACAAGCAAGACAGGCACTTGACATGTCCCCAACAACCCTGCAGCAGCCGTAGGGGCAGAGGCGCCGTCCCAGATGGCTGGGCTGAGGGTCGGAGTAGCACCGTGCCTTGCCCGGGCCCTCCAGCAGCAGCGAGCCAATGCCCAGAGCTCAGGTCAGCCCAGGACAAAGGGCAAGTTGTTGGCTCCCTGCCTGGCACCTGCATCCACAGAGGGGTGCCTCAGTGGGAGATCTGCCCTATGTCTGGGGTGCAGGTTAGGAGCCCAGGCCCCCACACCCCAGTCCTGCGCCCTCCACCCAGGCAGCTTCCGGGGTGGAGTGGGCTGAGGGGAGAGTGCTCCCTCTGGGCCCTGAGAGATGAGGAAGCGACCCCTCCCAGCTGCTTCCCATGGGCTCCCACAGGGCAAGGACGCCAGGGTGGGAGGGTCTCCGGGGTGTCCCGGGAGGGGCTGCAGGGGCGTAAGCCAGGTACATACCCGTCTCCCACCACCACACACTTGATGGCCTGCATGGCGTCCTGGGCCTGGGGGACGGCAGTGACGGCTGAGGGTGGGGAGGGATTCTGCGGGCACCAGCGGTGGGCAGGCTGGCAAGGTGCCCCGACAGCAAGGAACGGGAGGAACGGCGGCCGCGGAACAGAAGGCAGGAGGAAGGAAGCGGAAGGGGAACTTGCCCCAGCTGAGGCCCCCACGGCCTTGCGGGGGGCGGAGCCTGCGGTCTGGCAGAGGAGCCAGGGGGCCCCTCAGGTGCTGGGCCAGGCCCTGGCCACTCCGTGGGCACCTGCCCTGGGTTCCAGCAGGACACTGGGGCCCGCTCTGGGCTGGGTGACTCGCTTCCTGCCCGAGGGCAGGGCCACAGATGTTCTCCAAGACCCGGCTCCTTCCAAGAATTCGCTTTGCCTCAGTCCCAGGCATGTGCATCTAAGGAGTGCCTACTGTGTGCCAGGCACAGCACCTGGAGCTGGTGACCGGAGATGCAGAAGGCCCAGCCCGTCCTGGAGGTCACACTGTGCAGAGAAGGCAGGACCTCACTCATGACAGGTGCCCTGAACAACCAGGGATCCACCGGAAGCCCTGGGGAGCTGCAGAAGGCCTCGGGGTTGCAAAGAGGGAGACCCAGGGGCCACCAGGTGGTGTTGGAGCTGGCGTTTGAAATGTGAGATCCGACGTAGGACACTCAGGTGGGAGTGGCCCGGACAGACATGGAGGCCCCCTGTCCCCCCCAGAGGCCTGAGAGGGCAGAAGGAAGGTCAAAGGGGCAGACAAGGGCAAAGGGAAGGGCTGTGGGAGGGGCCCCGGCCAGCCAGGCCCGCCCTGGATCCTGGAGTTTGGCACCGCTGCCCAATTTGGACGCAGAAACCAAGGGTCTGAGAAGTCAGTGCACACAGTAAGGCCACCCAGCCGCAATCAGCCCTGGGGTGAGGCGACTCCAAGGTCTTCTGGCACCCCAGCGGCTGACTGAGGAGACAAAGCCCGAGTTCTGTGCTCCTCCTGGGCCTGAGGGGCGCTCTGGGTAAGCTCAGGGAGACACGGGATCCCCAGCTGGCTCCAAGGTCACTGAAAATGCCCTGCCCACATCAGCGCCTTTTAAACTCTGGGGAGAAGGGACAAGAGGGGAGCAGACCCCCTGGTCACCCATCCCGTACTCTGCTTGTCACTCAGGACAAGCCAGGAAAGGCGCAGGAGGGTGCAGAGAGCCAGGGCCTACGGGCTGCCAGGTAGCTGCCCCTCCTACCACCTGCTCAAGCAGAGGGCAGAGCCCAGAGTTCCCACCAGGTGCTTGGAGGCTGGACCCATGCAGAGCTGCCCCGAGATACACCCCTCCCCAAGGGCCTACACCTGCCATGCCACCTGTTAGAGTCTACTCACAACCACTAGAATCTTCTCCTGGGCCTGAGATGGTAGGAAGCCTTTTGGGGCCCCCAGCCCAGGCCAGGGAGGCCAGCCCTCCACCCCCGGCTACCCTGGGCGCCTGCCCTCCAAGGCCACCTAAGGAATTTATTCTAGACCCTCCCCTCTGTCCACATTCTTTTCCCACCCACTGCTAATCCATAGGGCAACTTCTGCATCAATTGAAACCAAGAGGCACTGAACGCCATGTGGCGTCGCAGATTGAGCCTGGAGTGGAAAAAGAGCAGCGTGGGAGACGTAACACCCAAATCAAGTCTGAAATTCCGCGAGTAGTATCATAGCAATGATCATTTCTTAGTTTTGACAAAAGCATTGTGGGTACGTAAATGAAGCTAACAGGGGAACTGGGCAGAGGACTGTGAACGCTATCTTTGCAATTTTTCTGTAAATCCAGAATTATTCCAGAAGAAACCTTTATTTAGAAAGAAAGAAAGAAAGAAAGAAAGAAAGAGAAAAGCAAAGAAAAGAAAAGAAAAAAGGGAGAGGCCCAGGGTGTAGTGCATGCTTGGCACATGGGAGGCCCAGAGTTCAGTCTCCAGCACCAAAGGAAAAAAAAAAAAAAAAACAGGGATGGGGGAGGAAGACTACACCTCTCTAGGAATACACAGTCGATGGGTGCAGCCACATAACTTGGAAAGAGGTCTGTGTACAGGGTTTTATCCCTCATTCAACCAAATAGCGTGAGCTTGCTTACGCAGTACACAGCCTGCCCAACTGTACACAGTCATGGCAGCCCTAAGATTTCACCTGCTCTCCCTTCCAAAGTACTTCTCCAGGACAGCAGAAGCACAAACTCCCTGACTTAGAACTATCAACCCCTCCTCCCTTCTGTGTGCATAGTTACATACTGCCTGGGGACCCAGCTCTGGGTTCAGTGCTGCAGTGGTCCCAAAGCACAGAAGACTGGGAAGCCGCCCCTGGGGAACTTTGAAGGATACAGGAACCCTGAACCACGCTCTTGGAATGTCCTCAATCTGCAGGCGGCCCCAGGGCTGTGTGCACAGAGCAGGGGAGCCGAAAGAGCAAGATGGAGGATTGAGGTAGCCTGGGTGACAGCCCCCAGGCAGTCGCAAGTTTAGAAGGACAAGAACAATGGCTGCATGCCTCCAGTATGGCAGATGCATGACTGCTGGGGCTCCTGTTCTTTCCCCATTTTACAGATAAAGAAACTGAGGCACACAGAGGTTCACTAACTTGCCCATGATGGCGCACTTGTGCCAATCCACTGGCCATGAGCGTAGGTCTCTTCGTCTAATAGTCTCACTTTACAGATAGGGAAACTGAGGCTCAAGTCCTTGTGGCCAAAGCCATGATGCAGCTGTGCTGACGTCAGGTCCAGCCCCCTCACATTTTCTTCCTTTCTTCAGTACTTTCTTGCCATCTCTAAGGGTCTGTACTGAGGCATAATTTACACACAAGGAACTGTATCCATTCAAAAGGTACAATTCTATTCATTGTCCACCCAGTTGTCCAGCTGCCCAGTATCTGTTCACATACCTCCGACGACAGGCAGCTCACTCACTCCCTTAGCGGCCAGTCACTTCCATCCATGGCCAGCCTGGCCTGTTAGAAAACCCTTTCTACATTTTCAGCCCAAACCCACTTCCCTGGATCATCTCCACAAAGGTCCCCGCTCTTGTCCTGGGGCAACTCAGACCCAGTCAGCCCCCTCCTCCCGAGACAGTCTTTAGGATTTGGGAGGCCGAGTGCTGCAACATTTGACTTAGAGTTCTAGTTGAGTTATCTTTTTTGCTGTGTAATATTCCATGAGGTGAATGCATTGAAATGTCTTTAGCCAGTCTCCTGTTGTTGTTGTTAGGTGCCGTCGAATCGGTATCCAACTCATAGTGACCCTCATAGGGTTTCAATGGCTGTTTCTGGATTGCGTTGGGAGTGGATTGCCAGGCCCTTCTCCCATTTTTGGGGTGCTGAGAATTGAACTCGGGACCTCAGGGACTGCAGTGCAGCGCTCTACCAACTGAGCTAAATCCCAGCCCATAGTCTCCTGTTAGTGGTTACATTAATGGCTTACAGTGTGCATTATATACAATGTTGCTGTGAACAGTCATGGCGCCTGGAGCCCGCTAAGAGCTTCCGCAGGAGTGGAATGGCAGGGTACTTACATCCCTCTTATCAACAGGCAGTGCTGTGTTGCACTGCAGGTGGCCAATTGTCTACATTCTTGCCTGCACTTGGCCTTATAAGACTTGACACTTTTGCCAACCTTATGGGAGAGACTTGGCTTCTCACTGTAGTTTTGATTTAAATCAACTGATTTTAGTGTCTCTGAGCATCTTTGCAAATGTTCTTTGAACGTTTGTGTTCACTCTTCATAAATTACCTTTGCATGTCTTTTTTCCATCTCTCTACTGGGGCAATTGTCTTTCTCTTATATTTATTAGAAGTTCATTGTGTATTCTGATTTCCAAACTATGCTGTAAACATTGCATAGCTCTCTTCCAGTCTGTGGCATTTTTAAAAATAAGAAGCGACATCTAATAAACACAATTTTTATTTTTATGTAGTCACATTTAAATTTTCTTAACTCATGACTTATGTTTTTTGAGTGTATCTTGCTTAAGAATTGCCATCCAATTTCACAAAGAATTCCCATCCAACTTCACAATTTCTCTTATGTTTTCTTCCAAAAACATTTTAAGGTTTTGTTGTATACGTGGAGGCCTTTACACCCTTGGGGTGGATTTTAGGTGGGATAGGAACTGTTCATATTTTTTTGTAAGACATGGATTTAATTTCATTGTCCCATGACCCATTGTTTCAGTACCATCCACTGAGTAGAGAATTTTGCCTATCTTTGCTCAGGAAGCTACAGTCAAGCTGTCTCATGGGCTGAGAGTGTGCACATGTGAGTAAATTCCTAGCCTCTCCATCTATCGGTCTGTCTGTCCACCCAACAGTAGGCACAACCCTGCCTCAGTTACCCCAGTTCTACAATGGGTCTTTATATCCAGCAGGGCAAACCTGCCTCTCTTGAACTTTTTCAAAATTGTAATAATTATGACTGATCCTTTGTTCTTCCATATAAATTATAGAATAAGCTTAACAAGTTTCAAGAAAATCTGTCAGGATTCTGACTAGAATTATATTCAATTTCTAGCAGAATGTGGAAATACTTGACATCTTTATAACATTCAATCTCCCTATCCATTAACATGGTATATTTCTTCTTTATATCTTTCTATAAAATTTTATCATTTTCCCCCCAAATTGTCATGAACATTTTTCAAAAGATTTATCTCCTCTTGGTGCCCTATTACTTTCAGCATCATTGTAACCAGTATTCTAAAATTGAATTTTCTATTTGTTCCTTGTATGTAGTGAAAATGTCAAATTTTGCATATTGGACTTACACATGTGAAATCCCGGATAGAAATTCTCATTTTAATTTATCTAGAGCTTTTGCTACTAACAAATTGAAGACCGTCTTGGAGGCCGTCTTATCATTTGTGGAAAATGACAGTTTTATTTCTTCCTTCCCAATTTTTATAACAGTAATTCCTTGGCTTGTCTAGATTCTTTATTGCAGGGCTGAATTGAATCGACAATGACAGCCATCCTCATCTTATTTCTGACTTTTAAAGAGAATGCTTCTAATGTTTTGCCACGGAACATCGTGTTCACAATAGGCCTTGGGAAAAGTCTTATTATCCATTAAAGACGTTTCCTGTTGTTCTTATTAACAGCAGTTCTGTTTTGTTTTTATTGCAAGTGTTTAATTTTATTAAATACTTTTTTCCCTGTATCTACAGAGATGTTGTAAATAGTATTAATTTATTTTCTGATGTTCCATTACCCCTGCATTCCTGGATAGACCCAATTTAATCAATCTGGGGAATGCTGCTGATTATTCCTAAGCAGTCATTCTCTACATCTTCTTGCTTGTTTGTTTGTTTTCCCTGGGCTGAGGATCAAACCCAGGGCCTTATGCAAGCCAAGTATTATAGGGAATTATCCAACCCTCATCTTGCCCCCATTGGTAATCAAGGATCTCCCCTCGATTACCCAAGGAGTGGCATCTGGTTTCACTCTTTCTTTGAATGTCACTCCTAAACTGGTTGCACCTAGCCCCTGGTGCCCCCACCTGATTGCCATCTTGAGGCAGTTAAGGCAGCGAGTTACCCAAGGGCTATATAAACAAAGCTCGCTCTGCCTGAGAGCTGCTGGTGGCAGGTGGTGATGATGCAGCAGCTCCTAGTGATGCTGAGGGCTGCAGTGGCTGCAGTGGCTGCAGCGGCTGCTGTGGCTGCAGTGGCTGCTGTGGCTGCTATGGCTGTGACGATGGGGTTGCTGATGGTGAAGCTAAGCGCTGCAGCACTTAGGCTGCTAACACTTGTTTGGGTTCCTCCCCACCATTGTCAGGGCAGAGAGAAAGAGAGAGAGGCTTTTTCCTTTCCCCCCCCCCACCCCTGGGGCATTCTCAAGGGCCACAGGAGTCCATGCCCCTCATCCAAGGATCCCAAGTGACTTGTGTTTAGATATCTGTGTGCACAGTCAGGCAGCCTGTCTGAACATCCGGGCTGGATTGGGAGGTGCGTGCCCCACAAAGTATGTACTCTCCCACTGAGCCTCATCACCAGCCACTCCTCCTTGAATATTTTATAAAATGTGTAAAGGAATCAGGGCCTGGCTTTGGAATTATGGATGAAGAGGAAATGATAGGTTTTTAAACTACTAATTCAAATTCTTTCTTTCATTTATATTGGCCTATTAGGAATGTCTATTTGTTCTTGAGTCATCTCTTACATATTTTTCTACTTACCTACTTTCCATGGGTTTTCAAATTCATTGATACAAAGCTATTCATAGTACAATTTATCTTTTTAATCTCTCCCTTTTAACTCTGGCTATATCCTCCTTTCTCCTCTTGTATGGATTATTTGTGCCTTCAACTTTGTTCTAAAACAGCTGCTCCCAAAATTTGTTTATTCTTTACATTTTTTAAGCGAGCCAATGTTTTGGCTTGTCAATCCTTCCCACTATACATTTATTTTCCATTCAGTTAGTTTCTGTTCTCATGTTTATTATTTCCTTTCCCCCCATCCCTGAGATTCTTCAGCTGTACTTACTGTGCTGTTTGGTTTTGAATGCTTAGTTCATGTATTTTCAGCTTCATCATTTGTTTTGTTTTGTTTTGTTTTTGAGGCAGGGCCTTACTATGTAGCCCAGGCTGGACTAGAACTCACGATCCTCCTGCCTCAGCCTCTCAAGCGCTGGGATTACAGGTGGCACCACCACACCTGGCTCATTTTGTGGTTCTTAATATAACTTTGGGGGCTGGGGTTTAGCTCAGTTGGTAGAGCGCTGCTCTGCAGTCTCTGAGGTCCCAATTTTGATTCCCAGAACTGCAAAAATGGGAAAAGGACATGGCAATCCACACCTGAGGCAATCCCGAAATAATCGGCCATTAAAAACCCTATGAGGGTCTCTATGAGTCGGACATGACTCCATGGCACCTAATCATAACAATAATACAATTTCTTAAGGACTTAATTTCACTTTTTTGCAGAGCTGGGGATCAAAACCAGGGCTTTGCACATGCTAGGCAGGCAAGCCCTCTACCACTTACCAATTTTCTTTTCACTATAGAAAACTAACATAAAACCTAGCACAGTCTCAGTATTTCTGGTATGAACTATGCTTGTGTTGACCTCCACGTGTCTGTCAGTGTGCTATGCTGTAGGGGCTTGTGTATTGCTGTGATGCTGAAAGTTATGCCACCAGGATTTCAGATACCAGCAGGATCACCCATGGTGGACAGGTTTCAAGTGAGCTTCCAGGCTAAGACAGACTAGGAGGCAGGACCTGGCAGCCCTCTCCCAAAACAATTAGCCATTGAAAACCCTTGAATAGCAGAGAATCACTATCAGATATACTGCCAGAAAATGAGACCCCAAGGTTGGAAGGTAGTCAAAAGATGACTGGGGAAGAGTTGCTGCCTCAAAGTAGAGTCTGTCTTAATGATGGGAATGGAGTAAAGCTCCAGGGACCTCCATTTGCTGATGTGGCACCACTCGAAATGAGAAGCAACAACTGTAAACATCCATTAATAATTGGAATGTGGAATGTATGTAGAATGAATCTAGGAAAATTAGAACTCGTCGAAAGGGAAATGGAGCACATAAACATTGACATTCTAGGCATCAGTGAACCAAAAGGGGCTGGCATGGGCCATTTTAAATCATATGGTTTACTATGCCGGAAATGCATAGTTACTGGGCTGGCATGGGCCCAGTAAATCATATGGTTTACTATGCCGGAAATGACAGATTCATCAGAGGTTGCATTCATCATCAAAAAAGATATCTCAAGATCTTCCCTGAAATACAATGCTGTCAGCGATAGAATAATATCCATATGTCTACAGGGAAGGCCAGTTAATATGACTATTATTCAACTGTATGCACCCACCACTAAGGCTTTACAAATGAAGACAGAAGACTTTCACCAGCTTCTGCAACCTGATTAGATCGAACATGCAATCAGGATGTACTGATAATTACTGGTGACTGGAATGCAAAAGTTAGAAACAAAGAAGAAGGCCCAGTAGTTAGAAAATATGGCCTTGGTGACAGAAACAATGCTGGAGATCGCATGATAGAATTTTGTCAGACCAATGACATTTTTACTACAAATACATTTTTCCACCAACATAAATGGTGACTATACACATGGAAGTTAGATGGAACATACAGGAACCAAACTGACTACATTTGTGGAAGGAGATGATGGAAAACCTCTATATCAAATGTTAGAACAAGATCAGGTGTTGATTGTGGATCAAACCATCAACTGCTCATATGCAAGTCCAAACTGAAACTGAAGAAAATTAGAGCAAGTGTATGAGAGCCAAGGCATGACCCTTATTATATCCCACTTGAGTTCAGACATCACCTCCAGAACAGGTTTAATGCATTAGACACTAATGATAGAAGAACAGATGAGTTGTGGTATGACATCAAAGACATCATTCATGAGGAAAGCAAAAGGTTATTTAAAAGACAGGAAAAAAAGAAAAGATCAAATTATATGTCAAAAGAGACTCTGAGACTTGCCCTTGAACGTTGAGCAGCTAAAGTAAAAGGAAGACATGATAAAGTTAAAGAACTAAACGGAGATTTCAAAGGGCAGCTCGAGAAGACAAACTCAAACATAATGACATGTGCAAAGTGCTGAGACACAAAACCAAAAGGGAAGAACGTGCTCTGTTTTTCTGAAGCTTAAAGAATTGACGGATAAATTCAAGACTTGAGTGGCAATAGTGAAGGATTCTACAGGGAAAATATAAAACGATGAAGGAAACATCTAAAGAAGACAGAAGGAATACACAGAGTCATTATACCAAAAAAATTGGTGATGACCAACCATTTCAAGAGGTTGCACATAATCAGGAACCAATGGTACTGAAGGAAGCAGTAGAAGCTGCCTTAAAGGAATTGAAACATAAGGCTCCAGGAATTGATTGGATACCAATAGAGATGTTTCAACAAACAGATGCAGCACTGGAGGTGCTAACATGTGTATGCCAAGAGATTTGGAAAACAGCTACCTAGCCAACTGACTGGAAGAGATCCATATTTGTGCGCATTCCCAAGAAAGGGGATCCAACTGAATGTGGAAATTATCGAACAATGTCATTAACATCACACACAGGCAAAATTTTGCTAAAGATCATTCAAAAGCAACTCTAGCAGTATATAGACAGGGAACTGATGGAAAATCAAGCCAGAGTCAGAAGAGGACGTGGAACCAGGGATATCATTGCCAACTTCAGACATATATTGGCTGAAAGCAAGAATACCAGAAAGATGTCTGTCTATGTTTTGTGGACTATACAAAAGCATTTGACTGTGTGGACCACAACAAATTATGGATAACATTGTAAAGAATGGGAATACCAGGACACTTAATTATACTCATGAAGAATCTGTACGTGGACCAGAAGGCAGTCATTCAAACAGAAGAAGGAAACACTGCCTGGTTTAAAATCAAGAAAGGTATGCATCAGGGCTGTATCCTTTTACTGTACCTCTTCAATCTCTATGCTAAAAAAAAATCCAAGAAGCTGGACTTTATGCAGAAGAATGTGGCATCATGATTGGAGGAAGACTCATTAATAACTTGTGTTATACAGATGACACAACTCTGCCTGCTGAAACTGAAAAGGATTTAAAATATTTACTGATTAAGATCAAAGAACACAGCCTTCAGTAAGGACTGCACCTCAACATCAACAAAAGCCCTTGCCACTGGGTCTGTACACAACTTCATGATAAATGGAGAAAAGATTGAGGTTGTCCAAGAGTTTGCTTTACATGGTTCTACAATCAACACCCACAGAAGCAGCAGTCAAGAAATCAAAAGACATTGCATAAGGAAAAGCTGTTGCAAAAGGCCTCTTTAACTGTTGAAAAATAAAGAGGTCACATTGAAGACGAAGGTGCACTTGACTCAGGCCATGGTATTTTCAGTCACGTCATATAGTTGTGAAAGCTGGATATTGAATAAGGAAGACAGAAGAACTGATGCTTTTGAACTATGGTGCTAGAGACGAATATTGAATACACCACAGACTGCCAAAAGAACCATCAGATCTGGCCTAGAAGAAGTGCAACCAGAGTGTTCCTTGGAAGCAAGGACGTCTAGATTGCATCTAACATATTTTGGACATGTTGTCAGGAGGGAACAATCCCTGGAGAAGGACATGATGTCTGAGAGAGTGGCAGATCAATGAAAAAAAAGGAAGACCCTCAAGTAGATGGGTTGACACAGTGTCTGCAACAATGGGCTTAAACATAAAAAAGATTCTGTGCTTGGCACAGAATCAGGGAGTGTTTTGTTCTGTTGTACACAGGGTCGCTATGAGTCAGACTTGACTTGACAGCACCTAACAACATTATGTTGTAGTTCTACATATGTCTTAACTTCCTCTAGGATTTTCCTTTTGACCAGTGAATTATGTAGCAAGCATGTTATTAATTTCCAAAGGTCAGCGGAAGGGTTGTTACAAGTATTATTTTCTTACTAACTGGTATCATGGACTGGATCACATTGACTTTTGTGTATTAAGACTTGCTTTATGACCTAGCGTGAGTTTCATGGGGTTCTATATACAAATATGTAATATGTTCAATATTCCATATATGTTTAGATGTCAAAGATATTAATTATGCCCTTGAAATCTTTTATCTTTTCTTTCAGTACTTGGGGTTTGAACTCAGGGCCTTGTGTTTGAGAAGCAAGCACTTTACCACTAAGCTGCCCTCCCAGCCCCTTTATTTCTTATTTTGAGACAGGGTCTCACCATGTTACATAGGCTGCCTCTGGCCTTGAACTTGCCATCTTCCTGCCTCAACCTCCTGAGTCACCTGGACTGCAGGCATGGGCCACAGCACCCAGCCAATGATGCTCTTCAAATCTCTTACAACATTCCAGATAGGATTTAATTTGTCTTGCTAAATCTGTCTGCTGCTTAGAAAGGATCAAATTTCCTGCTATGATGGTGAATTTGCCTACGCTCCTTGTAATTTTGCCACTGTTTAATTTTGCTTTACAAACCTTTAGGCTATCTCATCAGATGCATGAAACTCTAGAATTATTATATCTTCCTAAAATGTTTCGCTTTTTTAAAAAAAGTCTGCTGACTTATTTTAAGCCTTTACTATATTCCAAGATCTGTCCCACAGCTGGCACTTGAATTGGTGTAGAAATGGTTGTTGTTGTTGTTGTTGTTGTTGTTGTTGTTGTTGTTAGGTGCCGCCAAGTCTGACTCATAGCGATCCTCAAAGGATCTTCAATGGCTGATTGTTTTGGGAAATCTTTTTAAGGAAAACTTTGGGGCAGGAGTGTCCCCACCCCCTCTCTTGCAGGCACCCTGGAGTCAGGGCTGGGAAATGCTTGGTTCAGGGTTCCCTCTGCCTTAAATTAGCCTGTGCCTACTCTCACACCAAGAAAGGTGACAGAAGAGGGTGGCTGGCCCTGGCTGGAGTCAGGTCCCAGCCTGGCAGCGTCCTCCCTGTTGTGCCTGGCTAGGAGCTGACCCTGGCCCTCAGCCCAGCTCCCTGGGCTGCCACCTCTGCCACCCTTCATTCCAGTCACTTCCCTCCCCACTGCTGCCAGGATGTGGCCCCCGCCCAGGAGGCTCTACCGAGGCGCGTCAGGGTTCAGGAAGGGGACTTTCTCCTAGGAGACCCCATGAAGACTTGGGCGCCTGTCTTCATCAAGGACTTCCCTGTCCAGAAACCCAGCATTCTGCCCCCAGGTGAGGTCTGAGCCCAGTCTGCACAGACACCAAGCACCGCCAGCTCCCTTCACCCTAGGTCCCAGGGGCCCTATTGGGAGCTCCACGTGCTGCTGCCTGATGGACGGGTGGACGGATGGACGGATGAGGGTCGCTCCCACCCCTGCTGGTCCGCAGCGCCAACAGCATCTTCCTCCTCTCCACCCGCTCCACCTGCTGCTCAGGACAGGGCTGGGTCCTGGCTCCGTGCCCTGTGAGGTAGCCCTCCATCCGGGCCTCATAGACCTCTGCTCATCCTCTGCACACCCAGTCTGCCACACGCCAGTGCCGGGACCACACAACTATCCCAGCCTTCTCCCTGGGACCTAGACAGCACACGTTAAAATGCTTTCAAAGCCTCTTGTAACATTTTCACTTTTTCACGGTACCTTTGAATGGGCAACACGCTCCCATGATCCAATCTCAAAAGAGATTGGACGGTTTCCATTAACTTTGAAGCGGTTTGAGGGTTAGCTCTGTTGGTAGAGCACTGCTCTTCACTCTCTGAGGACTCGGGTTCAATCCCCAGCACCATAAAAGTAGGAGAAGGACGCGGCAATCCACACCTAAAACAATCAGCCCTTAAAAACTCTATGATGGTCGCTAAGGGTCGGACCCCCTTGACAGTCCCTAACAACACACACCTCCAAGTTCATTCCCTGTGCGTGTACAAAGAGCGTCCTCCCTGTGGGCCCAGTCCCTTTGTACAGGCCTCTCAGAAAGAACCAGAGCAGCTCCTATAGAAGGAACCGGAGGATTTCCCCCACCTCCTGCTATGGCAATGAGCGCGGTAGTGCACATGCGCGCTGCTCTCCCCGGGCGAGGCGCCCGGTTGCAGGGTCTTAGGTACCTGTGTCGGTGCCTAACTTCCCTCCACCAGCCGGATCCACTCATCCTCCCACCAGCAACGCATGAGCAAGCTCTGTTCGCCACATTCTCACCATCACAGAGTTTTAGGCAGCGCTGTTTTTGACACTCCAGTAGGGGGAAAAAAATGCTATTGCAGGCAAGATGTAATTTGCATTTCTTTTCGTATGAGCAAGCATCTTCTCAGAGGGCTAACAGCCCTGTGTGTTTCCTTTTTGCTGCACTGTTTTCATACTCTGTACCCATTTTCTCATTTGCTCTTGGTCTTTTTTTTTTTTTTTTTTTAACTGATTTCCATATAGGGAAATGCTCTCTTTGCCTATCATGAGTTTGCAAGTGTGTTTTCTCAGATTGATGTGACACTCAGGCTTAACTGATGGTGGCTTGAGCCACGTGGACACCTTCATACCTATGTTAGACTGCTAATCAGGTTTTTGTTTTTGTTTTTGTTTTTGTTTTCCCTCTGTATGGCTTCTAGGTTTAGGGAGGTTCTTAGAAAGGCTTCTGCCACTCTGAAATTGTATTTTTAAAAACATTCTCCTGTCAGATGGAAATGTAAGCAACATCCTGATTTCACAGTTGCATAATGGATATATCAACTGCCTCACTGCTCTGCACCCCACTTGTTGTTGTTGTTGTTGTTATTAGGTGCCGTCAAGTTGTGTCCCACTCATAGCGACCCTCACAGGGTTTCCAATGGCTGACTATTTCGGGATTGCCTCTGGAGTGGATTGCCACATCCTCCTCCCATTTTTGCGGTGCTGGGAATCAAACTCCCAACCTCAGAGACTACAAAGTGGTGCTCTACCAACTGAGCTAAACCCCAGCCCCTTCACCCCACTACCATGTCTAAACAAAATACTAATAAAAAAATTCTCCTGTGGCCAAGGTGGAACGGAGCTGGTTCACTCGCCGCGGGGAAGCTGAGTTCCCAGCTAAAGCGTCCATGTGGACAGCGAGAGGAGGTGGCTTCAAGAAATCTCAGGAGCCCTGTGTGGCTGGTGGCATGCATTTGTAATCCCAGCACTCTGGAAATGGAAGCAGGACCCTAACAAGAGAGAGAGAGAGAGAGAGAGAGAGAGAGAGGGAAAAGAAAGAAAAGAAAGAAAGAAAGATTGACTTAGAGGAGTTTTGTTTTGCTTTGTTTGTTGGCTTAACTTTTCAAACTTAATTATTTGGTGCATCTCATAGTATCCCACTGTACCACATGAGGTAGATCCAACTTCATATCTTACCAGCTGGCGACTGTCCACCCTGATAATGTACATCCTGCCCAGTGACAAGCTCCCGTGTCTCGTGCTAAATCTGCACAAATATCTCAAGTTGGTGCTGGACAGGGCTGTTTCCTGCTCTCAGCCCCAGCACCCAGGCCCTCTCAGGCCTCTGAAACCTCTCTCCTAAATCAATCTTTCTTTCTTTTCCTTTTCCTTTTCCTTTTTCTTTTTCTTTTTCTTTTTCTTTTCTTTTCTTTTCCTTTCTCTCTCTCTCTCTTTCTTTCCTTTCCTTTCCTTTCTTTTCTTTTCTTTCTTTTTTTTTTTGAGTTAGGGTCCTGCTTCCACTTCCAGAATGCTGGGATTACAAATGCATGCCACCAGCCACACAGGGCTCCTGAGAGTTCTTGAAGCCACTGTTCACACTGTTCGCTGTTCACATAGACGCTTTAGCTGAGAACTCAGCTTCCCTGTGGCGAGTGACCCAGCTCCGTTCCACCTTGGCCATCAGGTGAAGCCCACTCCCAGGGTTCCACTAGCCAGGCCACCTCCCCACCCCATCTCCTGCTTCCCTCCGCCACCCTAGGGCCAGACTCTCCCGGGGGCCTTGCACAGAAGCCCTGTCCTCACTTTCTGTGTATTCCTCCTCCAAGACTGGGGCCCTGGATCCCTGCTCACCTCCCCACTCTTAGCCTGGGCTCGACCCCTACAGTGGAAGCTAAGAGGGGCGTCCCCAACCACAGCCTGCCTGATGACCTTGAGGCTGCACGGGGGAGGCACCCAACATGCCCAGGAATGGACGCAGCTTTGCCCGTGTGCAGGACTGAAAGGCGGAAGGCCTGCATGGTATGGGCAGGATGTCTGGGTTCTGCCCAGGTCATCTCACCATCTGCCTCTCTCCCCGAGACCCCCCCATGCCATTTCACACCTTTGCTCCTGCCTTTTTTTGTGTGCCCTGGCCATGGGTGGGAGAACTAAACTCAGGTGTGCGCAGCCAGAGGCACTGGAAACTGGCCTGGAGGGGCCGGGAGAAAGCATGAGGGGGGCGAGCATTAAGCTCCTGCCAGCACTGCCCAGCAGTGCCAGCCTGCCAGGCTGTGTTCTCATTCAACACACATTGCAGGCTCAGCCCACCATTTTCCTGGGGCAGTGGCAGTGGAGACAGCGAAGTCCCTGCCACAGAGAGCTAAAGACAGCAATAAATATGATGATGTCAGGTAGTGGAACGTGCTATTAAAAAGGAAGGAAGGGGGTTGAGCAAAGAGCTGCAAAGCCATAAGGAGATGCAGTTGGAGATGTGGGGGGGGGGGGGGTGCAGGCTGCCACCTTGCCACCGGCAAAGGCCCAAAGGTAGGAAGAGGCTGGGGTGTCTTCAGGGCCACTGAAGAGGCCATGGGGCTGGAAGGAAGGGCATAGAGTGGAGAGAGCCAGTGCCAGGGAGGCGCACTACGGTCAGTTGAGGATTTAATCTGTTGTGAGCGGAGAAAATGCAGGATTAGAATCCGGGAAGCGCCCTCTGGCGGCCGTGTGCGAAATAGACCCTAGCGGTACAAGGGTGGAAGCCAAAGGCTGGGGCCCCTGGGATGTCCAGGAGTGTGTAGAAGGCTTGGATCCGGGAGGTGATATGAGAGGTGGCAGGACTGAGAATATATTCTGTAGAGTCTGCCTGATTTTCTGGCAGAGTCGAAAGTGATGTCACGTTCATTCTTAGCCATGTGGCAGGTGGAGGTGTCACTTAGCTAGGAGGGGGATGGGACAGTCTAGGTAGGAATCAAGCCTTCGACCTCAACACTTAGGTCGAGAAGCCTAACGTTGGGAAGATGAGGCTGGAGGGGGGGAAATGTCGAAGGTAGAAGGGTAAGCACGAACTTGTCCAAATGTAGCCTGTAGGTGCTATTGACTGGGTGTTTGCCTCCCCCAAAATGCATACATGGAAACCTCACCCCTGATGTAATGGGATTTGGAGGCGGGACTTTGAGAGGTAACTAGGTCATGAAGGTGGAGTCCTTGCGAATGGGATTAGTGCCCTTAGGAAAAAGGTCCCAGAGAGCCAGCTAGTCCCTTCTACCATGTGAGGACACAGGGAGAGGACCATCCACCCACCCAGCACCAACCCTACCAGGCACGGAATTTACCAGCGCAGTGAGTCTTAGACTTCCGGCTGCAGAACTGTGAGAAATGAGTCTCCATTATTTATAAGCCACCCACTGAGACAGTGATGATTGATTGATTGAGGTTTACTTAACCCCCCCCCCGTTGCATTAAGGTCTGGTTGGCAAATATCATAGATATTTACAGAGTACTCTGTGATGTTTTGATAGTTGTACACATTGTGAAGTGATTAGATCAAGCTAAGTAACATATTCATCATCTCCTATATTTATTTCTGTGGTAAGAATATTTAATAGCAATTTTCAAATACACAACATATTTAACTATAATCATCATGCTATGCAATACATCTGCAGAACTTATTCATCCTGTCTGAAGGAATTTCATGACCCAGGTGCTAAGGCATCTGCCTATAATCTTTGAATCTTGGGAAGCTGAGGCAGGAGGATCTCGAGTTTGGGGCCAGAGGCAGCCTGCACAACTTAGTAAGACCATGTCTCAAAATTTTAAAAAAATTAAAAAGGGGCTAGAAGTGCAGCTCAGAGGTAGAGCACTTGTTAGCATGCCCAAAGCCCTGGGTTCAACCTCCCCCCCACACACACTAGAAATAAACAAATAAACTTTGTATCCTTTCACAAACATTGCCCCATTACTCTCTCCTGCTCAGCCCCTGGCAACTGCTATTCTACTGTGTCTCTATGAGCTCAATTTTTTAAAATCCACATAGAAGTGAGATCATGTGGTACTTGGCATTCTGTGCCTGGCTTAGCATGACATCCTCCAGGCTCATCTACATTGCTGCAAATAGCACAAATATGTACTACATTTTCTTTATCCAGTCCTCAGCTGATGGACACTTAGGTTACTGCCCTACCTTGCCTCTTGTGATTAGCGCTGCAAGTTACCATGGGAGAACAGATGTGTCTCTGACATGCCTATTTCATTCCCTCTGGGTACATTCCCAGAAGTGGAATTTGCTGGATCACATGAGAGTTCTATTTTTAATTTTTGAGGAACCTCTGCACTGTTTTCCGTGATGACTGTACTAATTTACATCCCCCCAACAGTAGAGAGGGTGACCTTTTCTCCACACCCCCCACAACACTTATTATGTTTCAGCTCTTTGATAAGATGAGGTGCTATCTCATTGTGGCCTTAACTTGCCTTCCTCTGGTGATTCATAATATTGAGCATTTTTCGTATCTGTTGGTCATTGGTGTCTTCTTTTGAGAATGTTGATTCAATCTTTTGCCCATTTTAAAATCAGATTATTTATTTTCTTGGTATTGGGTTGTTTGGAGTTCCTAATATGTTCTGAGTATTAGCCCTTTATCAAATGTATGGTTTGCATATTTTCTGTCATTCCACGGGCTATCTCTTCACCCACTCGATTGTGTCCTTCACTGTACAGAAGCATTCCATTTTGACTCAGTACCCTTTGTCTCTTTTTGCTTTTGTTGCCTGTGTTTTGAGGGGACACATGAAAAAGTCATTACTCAGACTCGTGCCAAGAACCTTGTTCCCTCTTTTCCTCTAGCAGTTTTAGTTTCAGGTCTTATATGTCTTTATGTCTTTGATCCATTTGAAGTTATTGTATATTGTGTAAGATAAGAGTTCCATTTCATTCTTCTGCGTGTGCATATCCAGTTTTCCCCAGCACTAGTTATCAAAACACTGTCCTTTCCCCACTACGTGTTGGTACTTTTGTTGAAAATCTATTGACTATAAATGTGTGGATTTATTTCTGGGCTCTCTGTTGTGTTCATTGATCTGTGTGTCTGACTTTAAGCCAGCACCATGCTGCTTTAACTATAATAGCTTTGTGATATGTTTTGAAACCAGGCAGTGTGACCTTTCCAGCTTTGTTCTTGCTGCTCAAGACAGCTTTTGCCAGGCATGGTAGTGACACTTGGAATCCCAACCCTTAGAAGCAAAGGCAAAAGGATAGCAAGTTCAAGACCAGCCCAGACTACATAGTGACAGTGAGATCCTGTCCCAAAAGAAAAAAAAAAAAAAAGGTTTCTTTGGCTGTTCACAGTCTTTTGTGATTCCATACAAATTTTAGGATTTCTTTTTATTTCTGCGAAAAGTATTGAAATGCTGATGTGTTTTGCATTGAATCTATAGAGTGCTTTGTGTATTATGGGGATTTTAACAACATTAATTCTTCCAGTCCATGAACATGGGCTATCTTTCCATTTATTTCTGTCACCTTCAATTCTTTCATGACTCCAGAAACTAAGACAATGTTTAAAGCAAGACCTAAAGACCTCTCACTAAGCCCCACCTCTTAAAGATCCCACCACCTCTAAACATTGCCACACTGAAGACAAAGCTTCCAATACTTCATGTTCATCTGACAAAGAAATAGCCCAGGCCTTGTTTCCATGTCCCCTCCTACCGCCATCCATCCTCTTACCCTCTTCCCTTCCCAGACCACAGGGTCTCACTAAACAGAAGCAATTAAGTTAACTGAGGCCCATAGAGTGGGCTCTGATCCAGTCTGACTAGTGTCTTTTTTTGTTTTGTTTTTTTGAGACAAAGTCTCAGTATGTGGTCCAGGCTGGCCTCAAACTCCTGCCTTTGCCTCTTGAGTGCTGGGATTACAGGAATGCACCACAGTGCCCAGCCATCCTTCTAAGAGGAGATTAAGAGAAGCACAGGAGGAAAACCATGTTAAGACCCAGGTTGATGGACTGCCATCAACAAGCCAAGCAGAAAGGCCTCAAAAGACCCTGCCAACACCTTGATCTTAGACTCTGCAGCCTGTGGAATTTGTAGAAATCAATTTTGGTTGCTTAAGTCACTCAATCGGTGCATTTTTTTATGGCAGCCAAGCAGATAAATATAAGTGATAATAGAGCTCCCTATGAAAATGTTCTCCAAAGGTCACCTACGATGTCCAGAGTTCTAAATCCAAAGATCCTTGTATCGGTCGTGTTTCAGTGCAGGACCTAGACACCATGCTAGGTATCTTAAGCAGGAAGCGCTGCAACATGAGGAGTTAGGTGCTTAGGACATCAGAAGATGTGCTCAGGGATGCCCTTGCAGCAGGTCTGCAGGAAAGACTCGCCACAGAAAGCCACAGAACTGACCAAGGGGGTTGCTGCTAAGGAGGAAGGTGAGGAGTCAGAGGCCACCCCATATCAACCACTGTGGCTGCTACTACGGGGTTAGAACACTGTCCCCATTGCTGGGTGATTTCTGCTCCCTGTGACGTCACCAGAGTGACAGCCATCAGAGGCTCAGCGGGGCTGGACCATCACCGCTGGGCCACTGGTGCAGCTGAAAGCCAGAGGCTGTCTGTCAGCTGGGAGTTTGGTGCTGTGGGCCAGATCACCCCAGGGCGCCTGTCAGACATGGCACCTGGGATCCATGATGGAGTAGGCCAAGAACCCTGGTAAAAATGCCAGACAGGCTGGGGGCTGGACCCAAACCTGCACAGTGTGCTCCCACTGCGTCCTATTGATCAGAGTGTGGGGCTCCTTAGCCCAGGATTAGAACCCCACACCCCACTGGTATTGAGTGCAGGGGAAAGACAACCACTCCGGGAGTCCTTCAGGGATGCAACTCAGAATTCAGAACTCAACTTTATTCCTGAGCACCGAGCTTATAAGCATTTCAGACTAGCCAATCAGAATCTGTTTCCATGATGTTTTTTGGGTTAGCCAATCAGCACTATTGTTGTTGTTGTTAGGTGCTGTCGAGTCGGTATCCT
>VMDO01008840.1:42664-74389 GCA_007922755.1 Pedetes capensis
TTTTTTTTTTTTTTTTTTTTTTTTTTTTTTTTTTTTTTTTTTTTTTTTTTTTTTTTTTTTTTTTTTTTTTTTTTTTTTTTTTTTTTTTTTTTTTTTTTTTTTTTTTTTTTTTTTTTTTTTTTTTTTTTTTTTTTTTTTTTTTTTTTTTTTTTTTTTTTTTTTTTTTTTTTTTTTTTTTTTTTTTTTTTTTTTTTGGTTGTTGTTTGCAGTTTGTTTTGTTTTGTTTTTGTTTTTTCTTTTTTCTTTCTTTTTTTATTTTTTATTTTTGTTGTTGTTGTTGTTGTTGTTTAAGACAGAGTCTAGCTGTGTAGCCCAGGCCGTCCTGGAACTCACTATGTAGACCAAGCTGGCCTTGAACTTGTGTCGATCCCCTGCCTCAGCCTCCCAAGTGCTGGGATTACAGGCGTGCACCACCACACGTGACCAGCTGGTTTTCAAAGCACAGGACCCAGGAGCCTAGCACTGCCCTGGGGTGGAGTGGCCACTCCCACACTGGGACATGAACCCAGGCCGGGGCCCAGAGGCGTAGATGCAAATGCTGACGAGCTGAGGCCACAAGGGGAGATGTGGGGGGAACCTGTCTGAGCAATGGCTTCCTTAAGACTCCATGGTGACGCCTTCCAACCCAAACCTGAGACTCTGAGGTCGGCTGCGGCCGACACCGTCCCATCGCAGAATCTTCTGGGGGACTGAGCTCAACCTGATGTCCGTGAAAGATGGTTGGACAGTGAGCCCCAAGGTGGAGGCAAACTCCATGGCGGATCCTGGCTGTGGGCAGCAGGGAGTCACCTCTGCTGCTCTCTGAACCTCACCTTCCCCGCCTGTGAAATAGGAGCCCAGATGCCCTCAGCTGGGCAGACTGCGGCTCTGCCGTCCCCCAGGGCTGCCCCTCCGCCCTGCCCCTCCCATCTTCTCCATCAGCAATGCCCGGCCTCTGGCTACGAGGCTCCAGGAAGTCGCTCCCTTCTCAAAACCCTCCTCAGTCCCCCCCTTGGGCCCCCCAGGCCCACATCACCCCTCCTCTTCCTCACCTCCTCATGCCTGCCACCCCCCACCTTCTCCTTCTTTGCCCTCCCTGCTACACACGCAGTTACAGGTCCTTCCCCTCACACAACCAGGACACTGCTGGGCACTTCCGGAAAGGCCCTGGCTAGGTGCCTGTGGCCACACCTGGCTCCCTCCTAGGTCCCTCCTGCCTCCTCCAGGGCCACCCAGGCTGGCTCCTTCCTTCCTATCAGCAGCTCCTCCATCCCCACCTCCCACCTGCAAAAGCCGGGCGCCCCATTTCCCAGGATCCTCTGCATGCAGGTGTGAGTGAAGACCCGCTCTGGCCAAATGCACTGAGTGGGCCAGGAGGACATAGCCAAGTCAGCACGAGACCCCCGGAACTGCGGCAGCCACCTGGTGACCATGAGGGAGGGGGACACGGGAGGCAGGGAGCCCCTCCCTCTGGCTTGCCTGGGGACCTCCCACCACATGACACCGCCAGCCAGGCCCACAGGAGACCCTTCTGCTTCCTCCAGGGCCCGGCTCCTGTGAGCCCAGGGCGGGGCAGAAGCTGGGCCCTACCTCACGGCCGTGCTGTGCCACGCACACGGTGCTCGGTCCTCAGTCCTGCTGCCGGGTGGGAGGGAGGGGGCCAGGCAGCACCTCCTTCCGGCCTCTCTGAGCACAGGTTCCTGCTCGGCCCTCCACAGTGTCCTTCCCTTCCCCTCCACTGGGTCCCGGCTCTGCGTAGCCCACACTGAGTGAGCCAGGAGCCCCTGCAGCCCCAGGCTTGTGCCAGAGCACTGGCAGCAGCTGTCCATGTCCCGACCCCAGCACACAGCTAGCACGCAGACCTCCCGGCCATCTCCTCGGTGCAGAACGATGGCTGGGCCCTGCAGGGCCCTCCACTTGAAACCCCGTCGCCAGAGCCCCATGTGTGGGCCAGATGGCACACAGATGCCCTGTGGTCCACGTGTGGCTGTGGCCTGTGGCCTCGGCCTCTGTGGTCTATCCATGCATACTCCCTTCCCTTGGCAGATCCGGAGCAGAAGCAGAGTGCAAGGCTCGTGCCCCCAGCCACGTGGGCGGGACTTGAACCTGAGCCCCGGCTCCCCAAGCAATAGAGGGCCCATGGTACCAAGAATTCTAGCTCTAGCTCTTCCACCCCCTCCTGCCAAGCTCCCCACCCACTTCCCACAGCCCCATCCCCACTCCTTTGTTGAATAAAGCGTCTAAATACATAGAAAATACTGAGACGGTGCAAACTGCCTTGAGCCCCACCACTCGGAGATGATGCCTGCCCCACGCTGGTCCACGTCCCTCCTTCTCACGTTCACACGGGAGGCCGCGCCCAGCCAGCTGACGGCCAGCTGCAGCCCGTATCTGTGGCCTCCAACGCCTTCTCCAACTTGCAGTGCTGCAGCTTTGTCAAATGAATCCATCATGAACATCACACAAAAGTTTGTAAACCCAGATATCCTTGGAAAACCCCAGCGATCCTATGCTCTGGGCCCGTGGTGGCCACCTGTTGGAGCCGAGGATCCGCACCCAGGTCCCACGGGACCACCCTCTCCATTTGGCCTCAGTCCCCACTACACCCTATTGTGCCCCTAGGTGGGCTGCTGTTTTCGTTTTCTTACCAAGCTGTTGCTCGTGTAATCCAGGCTGGCCACCCCTACCCTAGGCTGGAGTAGCTGCCATAGACAGAAGTGTACAGCCTGCCAAGTGTCCCTCAAACACACTCAATGCAGCTTAACGCCTGTGATCCCCACAGTGACGCCAGAAGGTGACGGCAATCATTATGCCCATTTTACAGAGAAGGCCAGCAAGGCTCTGGGAGGAGAAGGCGATAGCCCAACGTCATGGTGAGAAAGCTACAAACGGCAGAGTGGAGATTCAAACCCAGGCAGGCTGGCTCAACCTGGGCCCCTGGCACCTGTGCTCTATGTAAACACACACCCACTCAATTCTATGTTGAGGATAATTTTCCATGTTAATCAACATAGTCCAGGATCGTGAGGAGAATAAGGATAAAAGAAATGGGAAAGACAGCGCTTACAAAAAGATGACAATGGTTTCTGTCTACCCAGCTCTCCTTCTTTTAAAGACATGCCCTTCTTGTGGTTCTCAGGGGTGAATGTCCCCTCTCACTTCCCTCCTGGCCACAGGGCTTGACACGTGACCCAGGCCTGTCCAATCACAGTTCCTGTTGCACAGCTGCATGGGCTGCTCCAAGGATGGGCACATGACCCAGGTCTAGCCAATCAAAATCTTTCCCTGAGACTTTTTCTTTTCTTTTTTTTTTCTCTTTTCTTTCTTTTTTTTTTTTTTTTTTGTGTGTGTGTGTATGTGTGTGTGTGTGTGTGTGTGTAGACTCTGTCTCTAAAGTCCAAAGTGACTTCATGTAAGCCTGGATCTGAGAGATGGAAAGAGTGAGAATGAACAAGGACATTTTGCACGTCTGGTATCTGTATTCCCAAGGCCAAGACATCCCTGTACCTCCCGGGCTGAGCCAATAAATGTCAGCTTAAGCCAGGCTCAATTACATTTACTACAGCCTAGAGAAGAGGCCTGAGCTCTCCATGGCCATTATTCCACTAGTGACTCACACTGGCTGCTTGTGTGGCACAGTGCGATTTATTAACCACTGGCCCTCTGATGAGCAGGCAGACGCTTCCCACATTCACTGGGTTCCAGTGATGCGGGGAGGAGCCTCCATGTTGGACTCCATTCCTCCAGGTGAACTTGAGCATCACAGTGCGACCCACAGCCCTTGACCCTCATCCCCTCCCACGGTTTCCTGAGTCCCAGATCCTCCCGGCCAGTTTCCTTCTGTCCCACTCCCGTGCTGTTGGTTCCCAGCAACTCTAGGCACATGGGGTCTCTGGAGACGCTTTGGTCTCCAGGGTCCCTCCCACAGCTCGGTTCCACTAGCCGGACCTCCAGCAGCCAGAAATGCAGGGACCCTCCCCCAGAGGCTGTGAGGGCTCGTCAAGCTGAATGCTCAAAAGCAAGTAACAGCATCTCCACACATTCTGTCACTCAAAGGCGACTCAAGGCCAACTTCAGACTCCAGGACAGGTGTAGAACCCCCACCTCTGGATCATGACGGTGGCAGTGTCCCATGCAAATAGGTGGCAATTACAGCCTAGTTTTGCATCTAGCACACGGTCTCCCCTATGTTCCCTTCATTCATTCACTCTCTCACTCATTCATTCGCTATCCCCCTCTCTCCCCACATTTTCCCAGACATTGGGGCTTGCAGCTGACCTGGCTCTCATAGGGCATCCAAACTGATGGGGAAATGGATGAATAAACCAAGTCGTGCCACGGAATTACAGAGGATAAACATTTGTTTTACAATATTCCTTTCCACTGTCCCCTTTTCCTGAAAGGATTGAATTGACCTGTCAGGAAAAGTACAAGCCACAAAATGGTGAATCTTAACCAAAGAAAACTGAAGACCACAGGGGACAGTGTTTCTTGAGCACCTACTGTGTCCTGAGCATCTCATGCACATCATTTCACTCCATCTTTTCCATATCCTGGAGGTGTTAACATTCTCCTTTTACAGGCAAGCAAAATGAGGCTCACTGCAGATAAGCAACAAGCCCAAGATCACACAGGTCCTGAGTGGCAGAGCTAAGAGTCAGACAGGTGAGACTGGCCCCAAAGTTCACCTGCTATAATGGAATAGTTGTAGATGAATCTCAGATTTGAAGGTGAGTTTCCCAGCAGCCTGGGGGAAAAGGGAAACTGGACATATTATCCAATTGCTCCCTAAGCAGGAAAAAGCCAGGCATTGCTCTGAAGAGAAGCAAAGCCCTTCCTAGCACTGAATTAGTCTTTTCTCATGTAGAGTTGATGAAAGAGAACTTGTGGGGTGGAATATATGGAGTTTGGCTTGAATCCATCCCAAGTGGGTGATCCTTTGTCTTGTATGCAGTGGTGTTGCTGGGTCAATGCCTACCCTCCTAGAGAGAGGCTCTGTCCTCTGTGACCTTTGTCCACCGTCTTTATGCGTGGGTATGCACATGTGTGTGTGCGCGTCTCGCTGTCTTTCCTTGTACCCCTTCCCCACTCTGGGTCTGACCTTTTCCTGCCACCCCTCCCTGGCTTGCACCCCAGATGCAGAGGCCCGGCTGCCCGGAACGCTGCAATTTTAGGAAGTACGACTGAGTCAAGAGCCTGCGCACAGACCCCTCGGCCAGGGCTGACTTCCTCCTCTCACAGTCTGGGCGGGGCGCGCAGGAAGGGGCCGGGACAGTCAAGGTGATGCATCTCTGCCCGGCCACCAGGGCAGCAGCTGGGTCGGGGGACAAGGAGCTGGGGCCGCTTTTCCCCTGAGGGCTTCAGGATGGACCTGTGCCACCCAGGTAAGCGCGTGGGGCAGAGCCCGGGGCCTCCATGTCCTCTCCTGCAGAAGGGGGTCTGGGGCTCCAAGCAGGGTCCCAGCGGGTAACGAGGTGGGAAACGCATAGAGCACCCGAGGGTCAGCCGGGCTCCGGAGGCTGGGCGCACAGCAGGGACCGAGCGGGCACCGTCCCCGGCTCAGGGCTCTGCTCCAGCAAGGGCAGACAGTAAGAAGGACCCGGGGGTGGTGGCAGCCGGCAGCCAGTGGCACGGAGGATGGAGCAACAGGATAAGGTTGAGGGCGAGAGAGACCGGGAAGCCTCCAGGGGACCCCGCTTGAGCAGAGACCTGCAGGAGGAAGGGTCTTTGGGGGTTCTGGGGAAAGAAGGTTCTGGGCAAAAGGACCAGCCAGGGCAGAGGCTCATAGGTGGGACCAGGAAAAGTGACGTG
This sequence comes from Pedetes capensis, assembly GCA_007922755.1. NCBI lineage: Eukaryota > Metazoa > Chordata > Mammalia > Rodentia > Pedetidae > Pedetes > Pedetes capensis. Next base: position 48,455 of record VMDO01008840.1, read on the forward strand.
TGCTAAAGACAACAATCTTGGTGACAGTGACACCTGGCTGGGTGCTGCAAGGGCCGAGGAGCCCCTGGCTGGCCTTCGGGAGCTGAGGACCCTGCCTGGGGCTGGTAGACGGCCACGGGAGCAGTGACGGCCTGGCCAGGGCCCTCCGCCGGAACCAGGGCAGCGAGCCTGGGGGAGAGAGGGGAGCGGGCCTGTGAGGTTGGTCAGGAGAGAACAGGACAGATGTGGTTCTGGGGCGCAGAGAGAAGGGCAGGGAAAGGGACCCAGCCCCCGTGCCCCTGTCTCAGGAGGTTTGCTGGAGTTCTGGAACGTCAGGGCCAGCGAGAGCTGCCCAGTCCCTCAGAGCCAGGCCACTTGGAACTTGCCCAGCAGCCGCGCCTTCTCTTCAAACAAAAGCTAACGTGGGGCAGGCGCCCCTGCGCTGGCCGTCCCCAGAGGTGATGCTGTCAGAGAACCCCTGGATCCTTGTCACAGCTGCTCGCTGACAGATGGGACACGAGAGGCCAAGAGGGTAGCAGAGTGGCCGTGGCAGAGACGGAGGCCTGTCCCCTCCGGCCTCCTGACCGCCGCCACTCCTGCCTCTCCCGTGGGCTCTCGACGGTGGCTGGCTGCTATCCCAAGGGACTCAGCGACAGGCTGAGGATGGGGAGGAGAGCAGCGGGGGCGGGCCTGGCTCAAGGTCACCTGGCAGGCACTAGGGTGAGACCCTGAGAAACCCCTGTTGACCAGGGCTCCCATGACATACTGAGGCTCCAGGGAGGTCACCCTGATGCAGATAAGGAAACTGAGGCTCACAGAGGGGACTGAGGGCGAGCGCTGGCCGGCTCTGGTCAGGAGCGCCTGGGAGGAGAAGGGGCTGCAGCCTGGCCTGGGGCTGCAGAGGGCCATGTGGGCCTTGGGGCCAGGGGTCAGAAGTGGCTTCTGCTCTGTCCCAGGCCAGCCCCAGGGAGGAAATCCACGGACTGGGGTCAATGCAGACAGCCTGCTGGAAGACTTGGGGTGTCCCCTGACTGGTTTGTCTTTTCATTCATTCATTCATTGTATAAATAGCCGTATTGTGCTGGGCAACTCGGAGCCAGTGGTGACCCAGCCATGGCCAGCCCCGGGGGAGCTGCTGGCTGGGGTGGGGTGGGACGGAGATGGGGAGATGCTGCAGGACTCTGCCCCAGACCTGCACATGGACACGGGCAGGAGGCAGCGAGGAGGCCACTTGCCCACCAGGGCCCCCGGGAGCAGGTGGGGAAAGGGGGTCCTGCCACCCCAGCTAGGTCTTCTCAGGCACTGTCCATGGCCAGCGGCCTTCCCTCTGGCCTGGGGGAAGCCAGGGCGCTTAGGGTGCCACCTAGCCTGCCCGTGCTAGGGAAGGGCCTCTTCCTGTTGCTAGCCTCAGTTTCCCTGCATTTGTTATGGACAGGGTGGTGGTAAAGGCTCCCCAGGATTCCTCCACCTCCTGCCCCAAGGCCTGCCGGAAGGTGGGAGCTGGGGGTAGCCAGGCCCGGCTGGCTAAAGACAAGTAGAGGTGCCGGGTGCAGAGAGAACAGGCTGACAGGGGCAGGGGTGTGGGGGTGTTAAAAATAGAGGCTGGTGGGGACAGGAAGCCACACTCCCGCCCTGCGGGGCTCAGCTGGCTGGAGCAGGCTCGCCAGTGTCCCCTCTGCCTGGCATCCCTGCCACGGGGTCTCCCCACTCAGGGCCCAAGGGCCCCTCCCACCAGGAAAGGGGAAGCAAGGCCAGCTGTCCTGGAAGCGGGCTGGGAGCTCTGAAAATAGGGTGGAAAGAGGAAGGACAAAGGGGAAGTGGCGGGCAGCGGGCACCCGGCTGGCTGGAGGCCCCGGAGCCCAGGGTGCTGGGTGGGGAACGGGCCAGCTGCAGGTCCACGGCGGGGTGCGCAGCGCAGCGTGGGGAGGGGCGGGGGCTCTGCGGTGGAGGCGGTTGTTGTCACTGCCTTACGATTTGTGGGTATCACTGTTATCACCCAAGCTGTCTGTCCCGTGAGCCCCCACCGGTGCCTGACCCTCCTTCCGCGTGTCCCAGCAGCGTCCTCTCTGACCCTGGGGTGCTCGGGGAGAAGCCCCCACTTACTCACCCAGCAGCCTGACGAAGAGTCCGAGGCCCTTGTGGCCCACTGGACCCGGTCTAGGTGCAGCCAACCTGGGGCTGTCCGTCTTGTCCAGTGGGCCCAGAGGCACTGAGCCAGCTTCTGCCGCTGGGAAGGGGACCTGGACAGCAGGCGACAGGGCGGAGAGGGCTGGTGAACCCACCCGCCAGCCATGAGAGGCAAAAGCAGCCAGACAGGAGCAGCCCTTCCCGGCCCCACACAGCCGCTCCCCAGGGCACTCTGTTGCCCCTGGGCTTGTTTCTGCCCACACCCGTGCCTCAGTTTCCCCACTCTTCGACACCGGCCTGGAGGGGCAGGCAGCAGGTCGGTGGAACTGAGGGCGTGATTGGGCCTCTTCATTATTCCGATGCTCAGCGCTGGGTGCCAAACGTCCAAGTTCAGAGTCCAACGCTTTGCGCAGAGCCTCTGACTTCACCAGCCTGAGGCAGAGCTGCAGGGCCGCAGAGCCCCTGATGGGCGGGAGGGAATCTCAGCTCTGCCTCCTCCCAGCTGTGTGGGCTTAGGCAGGTCACTGGACCTCTCTGAGCCCCAGGTACCTTGTCTGCAGGATGTGGCTAGAAATACCCTCAGTCCAGATCTGTCAGGACCCCTTGAGCTGGGAGGAGCAGGGTCCTGAGCACAATAGGTGCTGCTCCGCCACTCTCTCCTCAGCCAGGAGTGCGCGTGCGCAATGAGCCCACCCATCCCAGAGCCCCCTGGTCGGGGCCTGGGAAGGAGGTGGGGGAGGGGTGCCAGGCAGGATGCAGACAGGCACCTGAAAGTGAGTGGGAGGTGAGAGAGGGGAAGGAAGGGTGCCCGGGCCCAGGGAACAGTGCGCACAGGCCTGTGTGCGCAGCGGTGAGAGCGCAGGGCGGCCAGGGCGGATGAGCCCAGAGCCCAGGCCTGACATCTGTGGGCTGCTGCCTGAAAGGAAGAGGCGATGTAACCAGAAGATCTGGGGCATTTGTCCCCAGGACAGTGGGACACCATGGGACGCTGGATTGGCAGTGGCAGGCAGAGGGACCAGGCAGCCATGGGGAGGCCTGGCTGTCGTCCCGAGGAAGGGGACAGTGCTTGGGATAAGAGTGGGAGCTGTGGAAGCTGAAGGAAAATGGACAGAACCAGGCTACAGCGGAGGGCAGGTGGGGCTGAGGGAGGCGGTGTCCAGGGGCTCTAGGGCGGCGTGTCCCAGGGCTCGGGAGCTCAGGAAGGGCCAGGGGAGGGGAAATTCTAGGGGTTCAGTTTTGGGTGCAAGGACAAGATCGGTAATAGCCAGAGAAGAGGCTGGGCTGGGCGTGTGAGTCCTCACCCTTGAGAGAGGGAGGAGGTGGAGCGAGGGAGGCCTGGCTGCCCAACTTGTGGTTGTTGTTGTTGTTAGGTGCCGTCGAGTCGAGTCCGACTCATAGCGACCCTATGTACAGCAGATCGAAACACTTGCCAATTCTGTGCCAGGCAAACGATCTTATTTATGTTTAAGCCCATTGTTTCAGACACTGTCAATCCATCTGGTGGAGGGTTTTCCTCTTTGGCATTGACCTGCCACTCTCCCAAACATGATGACCTTCTCCAGGGATTGATCTGTCCTGACTACATGTCTGAAACATGTAAGACTCAGTCTAGCCATTCTTGCTTCCAAGGAGCACTCTGGTTGCACTTCTTCTAGGACAGATTTGTTGGTTCTTTTGGCAGTCCATGGTATATTCAACAGACATCTCCAGCACCACAATTCAAAAGCATCAATTCTTTTTCTGTCTCTCTTGTTCAATGTCCAGCTTTCACAACCATATGATGCCACTGAAAATACCATGGCATGAGTCAGACGCACCTTCGTCTTCAATGTGACATCTTTGCTTTTCAGTACTCTAAAGAGATCTTTTGCCAAAGCTTTTCCTAGAACAATGTGTCTTTTGATTTCTTGACTGCTGCTTCCACGGGTGTTGATTATAGAGCCAAGCAAAGCAAAATCTTGGACAACCTCAATCTTTTCTCCATTTATTGTGAAACCTGAAGCCCATGCTTCTCTTCATTGAGGCCCAGACTCTTGGCTTAGGATGTGTGGGGCATCGAGGAAGGGCCCGTCCCCATGGGGGACTCCTCAGCTGCACCCTCACACGGCTGCTCCACTATGCCATGAGGCTAGCAACTCCCCCAGGGAGACGTGTGTGGGGACCTACGGGTCCCCCGGCCACACACCCATTGTAAAAAGGGTCCCCAGTACAGCATGGTGTTCCACTTCTGCATCGTCCCTGGGAAGCCTCAGATAGCGGTGCCGGCAGAGGCCCTGTGGGCAGAAAAGGCAAACCTGTGTCTGAATACATGCAGAGTCCAGTGGAGATGAACAGCCGGGGCTACGTTGAGGCTCAGTGGCAGAGCTGTGTCTGGCCTGCTCCAGGCTCCGGGGATCAAGGCCCCCAGCATAGCCAAAAACACACACACAAAAGATGATGGGCTGGCCTTGGCAGATGGGAAGGTTCCAACGGCACTGACTGGCCAGCAGGTTGCTCGTTGGTCTTCTAGAGAAACCACGGGCTCCATGGAGTCTCTGCTGCCAGCCATCTGGACATGCAGTGGTCATGGTAGCTGGGGGACCCAGCAAGTACTCCACAAAAACCTCATCCAGGCTGCTTTCTTCATCCACCCATTGGCCTAGTACGGGGGTGGCCCATCGGAGGCTGGTGGGGTGGCCAGAGTCCTTCTACTGGCAGCACGTATAGCAACCTCTTGCTCATGTCCATTCATGTTCTGTAGCAAAGTCTTCACTATCTGTCTGCTCCCTAAAGATTGTCGCCTGCCTCCTCCCAACCTCTGTTCCCAGCTTTCCAATCTTCCTTCTTTTTGGCCTCTGCCCCAGCCCGCACACCAGCCACTGCTGCTCAGGACATAGGCGCATCCTCGCTTCCAGCTGCCTCCCATGCCCCAGGCAGCAATGGCCAGCTGCCCTGCCCAATGCTGAGCCCACAGGGAGAAATTCCCTCACCACTGTCTTCCCGGAACCCCTCCAAGCAGGCCTGTAGCTCCTCAGATGTCCAGTTGGTTTGTTTGGCTTTGGTTTTATTGAGGGAAATAAATGAGGTCGGAGAGACCTGGAGGCAAGTTCAGGCGAGTTTATTGCACGGGCACATTGTCCCAGTGGAATCCTTTTCAAAGACCGAGCCCCAAACCAAGGAAGCTTGGGCCGCTCATGGGAGGGAGGGCTTACAAACGTGATCACGGCATGAGAACAGACAATGCAAGTTTACAGAAGCAGGCAGAGGGTGATCAGGTGGCCGGTTCTCTCTTGCAACTCACCAGAAGGGAAGGGGAGGATTTTAATTCCTCCAGGCTGGAACAAAGAGATAGACATTGTATGTCATGAGTAATTATATTAAAACTGCTCTGTTATTAGGAGAATTTACTAGGTCATTTATAAGAAACCAGAGTGACTTGTTGTTAGGTGCCGTGGAGTGCGTATCCGACTCATAGCAACCCTACATACAACGGGCGAAACACTATTGTCAGTGCTTCTCTGCTGTTCATAGGGTTTTCAATGGCAGATTGATTATTGGGAGTGGATTGCCAGGTCCTTCTCCCAAGCCTGCAGTATCTGGTGTTCCCAGGCGGTCTCCCATCCAAGTACTAACCAGGCTTGACTCTGCTTAGCTTCCAAGATCCGACAGGGTTGGATGCCACAGTGCTACAGCTGCAGAAAGTGACTTAGACAGGCATTATTTGTAACAAGTTAAGCAACCTTCACCTAAACAAATAATGCTTTAATAGAACAGAATTTTAATAAGGAACTACTATATGCTGGGTGAGGTGGCACATACCTGTAATCCCAGCAGCTCCAGAGGTGGAGGCAGGAAGATCGCAAGTTCGAGACCAGAGGCAGTCTGCATAACTTAGCTAGACCCTGTCTCAAAAAAAGTAAAAAAATGGGCTGAAGGGTGCAGCTTAGCGGTCCATCACTTGCAAAGCATGCAAGCGTGAGGCCCTGGGTTCAACCCCTAGTACTACAAAAAAAAAAAAAGGAATTACTAGCTTATCATGGGAGAAGGACATGGCAATCCACTCCCAAGGCAATCCAGAGGAAAAAAGAAATCAGTCATTGAAAACCCTAAGAGGGTCGCTATGAGTCAGACACGACTCGACAGCACCTAACAACACCACTAGCTTATCACCGGGAGATGGGGGCAGGGCAGGGAACTTGCTATGGTTTGGCTTAGTTTTGTTTGGTTCGTTTCTTTAAGACAGAACCTTGCTCTGTAGCCCAGCTGGCCTTGATCTTGCGATCCTCCTGCCCCCGCCTCCCAAGCGCCTTGATTCCTGGCGTGTGCCACTGCGCCAGCTGGGTTCCATCCGCTTTGTCTTGCGCTCAAATGCTGAGCCCACCCATCCTGCTGCCAAGGGTCAACATGTTCCTCCTTCCTCTGGAAGTCGTAAGGGACTTGCCCACAGATACGGTGAGAGTTGAGCAACAGGCTCCAGAGCCCCAAAAGTGAGGGATGTGGGGGTCTGGGTCTCCTGACCGAGGAGCCCACAGGCATTGGCCAGCTTGCTCTCACCTGCTCTGGGGCTGCCCTGGGGCTTGCTCCGCTCTGTGACGGGGTCACACACACCCCTCCTGGCTGCTTAGTGGCTTGGTGTCTGTGGGCAGCGCTGTGGCTCTAGCAGGACTCTGTGGCACCCCAGAACCTCCAATACCCCAGGGGTCTATCCAGTGGTGTGAGTCAAGCTGGCCTCGGCACCATGGGCCAGGGCCCTCTGCAGAGCACTTTGGGGGTTTTTTGTTGTTGTTTGTTTGTTTGTTTGTTTGTTTGGTTTTGGTACTGGGGGTTGAACCCAGGACCTTGCGCTTGCATGTTTTGCAAATGATGGACCCCTGAGCTGCACCCCAGCCTATTCTTTTACTTTTTGAGACAGGGTCTTGCTAATTTATGCAGACTGCCTCTGGTCTCAAACTTATGATCCTCCTGCCTCCACCTCCTGAGCCGCTGGGATTACAAGCGTGCGCCACCTCGCCCAGCTTGCAGAGCACTTTCTACCTCAAGTGTCAGTCAGGGTGTGGCTGGAGACTGCAGAACAGCATCCTCTCGGTGGCCTCTGTGCTCCAGGACGCCTGCCAGCCATTTGCTTCCATCTCAATGGCAGGAGAGGGAGTTGGGGAAAAGTTCGTCCCGTCCTTTGGAAAGAGGGTCCCAGAGGGGGGTCCGCCTCAGAGCTTCACAAGTACCTCCAGCCCCCAGCCTCTGTAGGGTCTCCAACACGCTGGCCGCTTGCTGCGCATCCGGTTCTACTAACGTGGCATCACCAGCATGGTGTATGTTGCTGGGGTGATGGTCAGGTCCCTGGAGACCCCATGCAAGGGGAGCTCCCATGAATGGGTTCCGCTGGCCACCGCATCCTGTGTGCCGTCTCTGCCATCCCTTCCTGACGGGGGCCAGAGGGCGTTTGCCTGGGGCCCACCACTCACACCAGGCACCAAGGCCTCCTAAGAGCCTCTAGAAAGACGCTGTGCCTGGCACAGCAGCCGCAACAGGCCTTCCTCCATTTGTCCAGTGCTCAGCTGTCACCCCCTAGCCTGGGGAAGGGCCCAGGGCTGTGATGAGGCCCAGCCTGTGTCCATCAGGTCCCACGGGGCGTGCTGACCCCCACTCTTCCCCTAAGGACCCAGGATCGTTCCACTCACCTCCCAGCTGGGGTCAGCTCCGCCAACTTCCCCACGGCCTTCCTTCCCCACCACGGAGACCCTGACTTCTCAGGCCAGGGAACCCATGTGGGGTCAAGTGCAATGCATGTCCATGCCATCACACACCTGAGGCCCTGGAAAGTGGCCAGGAGCCAAGAGGCCCCCAGTGAGCTGAGCGTGGCCCCCATGTGCCCCACTCTAATGGGGCCAGGCAATGCTTAATCCCAAGTGCCAGTGTCTTCCTGGGCCACGCATCCCAAATCCCACAGACGTTTGGAGGTCCCCATCCCAGTGTGTAAGGAGTACGTAGTCCCGGTGTTCTAGAGAAGGGCCAGGGACTCGTCCCCATGCACACCTCTGTGGCCCCACAGGGCACTTCCTTCTGCACTTGGAGGGAGCCTCCCCGAGGGGCGATGGGCTCTGAGCCAGGAAACCGGGGCAGCTCTGGGAACAAGGCATGGGCCGCAGCTGCCCAGTGATGTGGCTGCCCTCAGGAGGGGTGTGTCCCTGGGCTAGTTAGGCAGCGCCCTTGGGCCAAGGAAAGTCCCTGGGGAGGGGCTCACCATGCACTCCCAGCAGGCTGCACACCGCAGCTGGGGGCAGAGGGCTTGGTCCTGAGGAGCAGAGCCAGACAGCCCGACATGGCGCCGGACCCTTACTATATGTTAGCTACTCGCCGGGTGCTTGATGTCCCTTAGCTCTTTTATCCCTGAGGGCCACCCTCCGACATAAGGAGTGTGGCTCACATTCCCCAGGAAAGGACTCAGAGCGAGTTGCGTGCAGGGTCAGCTGCTGTAACAAGCAGAAAAGCAGTGCCTGAAACGTCCTCAAAACTTAGTGCTCAGACGAGGCGTGGTGGGGCAGCCTGTGGTCCCAGCCTTCAGGAGGCAGAGGCAGGAGGATCGGGCGTCCAAGTCCGGCTGGGCTACAGAGCAAGGCCATGCCTCAAACAACGCACTGCCTGCCCTCTCTGCAAAAAGTCCGAATGTAGGTGTCAAGGGGGATATGGCGACTCTTCCCCATGCTATGGCCCTGCGACCCAGGCTTCTCGAGGCTGGTGCCCTGCTCCCTCCACACGTGGCTTCCATCTCAAAGTCCAGCCAGCCAGTAGGGTAGGGGGCACACGACACCCTCCCTGTGTTCATTCACAGGAGATCACATGTCCTTGTAAAAACCATAAACAACGTGACCTGGCACTTCCTAAAGCTGGGACCTGAAGGTCAGGGAGGGTTGGGATAGGCAGGCAGGGGGCCAGGTACCCCAGGGTGGAGGAGCAGCCTGGTCAAAAGCAGGGAGGTAGGGCTAAAGTTAGACCCTCAGGGGCAGTGAGGAGCCAGCAGGCTGGACTGGAAGTCTCTTTGTACCATGGCGGAAAGAAGGCTGGGTGAAAGGGCTGGGGGTGCTGCAGCCCCAAGGCCATGATGAGGCCTTGTCACTCTAAGGAGCAGGAAGTCCGTGGAGATTTGAACCAGAGAGTGCCGTGGATGGAACAGGCCCACGATGACCGGATGAGAGTCCCTGTAGGACTTTGCACAGAATGCTGGCCACACGTGCCTCACTTAATTCATTCCCAGGTGGTAATGGGAGAACACAGGCTTGGCAATCAGCCCAGTCGAAGGGCCTAGCCTGGCCCAGTGGCCTTGTCCCATGGGACCTTGTCCAGGCCACCTCTCCTCTTCGAGTCTCAGTATCTGAGGGCAGGGATTATAAAACATTCCCCCCAAAACCAGTCTCCTCATCTTATATGGTAAGGACAATCAGGACCACCCTCCTGAGGTCTCATCTCCCAGCCTCCCTTGCAGCTAGGCGTGGGCACGTGACCACATTCAGACCAATCGGGAGTCTGTAGGGGGGTAAAAAAAGACGCAAAGCAAGGGAAGGGGGCTGCTCTGGACATGGGGTCAGAGAAGGCCTCTTGGAGGAGGTGGCACCCCTGGGTTTCTGGCAGGGGAGGCCCTGGGAAGTGGGAGCAAGGCCAGCGTCTTCTCTCTCCAGACCCAGGTGAGCTGAACAGCAGAGAGACGGAGGAGCTGCAGCAGATCAAGTGGCACCGCAAGCAGCTGCTGGAGGACATCCAGGTGTGGCCCTCCACACCCTCAGCACCCACACTGCCCCACTCGCTGCTGGCCCAGCTGGGCAGAGTCGCCAGGAGGAGGGGAGCTGGTGGGCTGGAACTCTCGGCCAGGTCCCTCCTGGCTGCACGGCCAGCCCCAGAGAGGACCAGGGTGGCAAGGAGGGAGCAACTGCATGGGGCCCTGATGTGTGCAGAGCCACCTTTACCCACTTCACCGTGTGACAGATTCAGATCCTGGACATGGGGCCTCAGTCAGGCCTTGGCTCTCAGCTGATACAAACCATCTGGTCAACATGATACTCAACCATGTGCCCAGCTCTTACCAGTTCACTGAACATCCACTCACCGATTCTCAGCAGCCTCTTGAGACAGGCCTGGGTTTTGTTCCCAGACTATCTCTTGCTCAGTCCTGCCCCAGGGCCTTTGCACACACAGTTCCTTCTGCCTGATCCCCTCTCCCATTCAGCTCTCCTCGTGGCTCCTCCTTTTCATTATTTCCTTCTCAGTTCAAGACCCTTACCTCCTCCTCCAGGTCCTGGCTACAGTGCTGTGGCCCCACCCCTACCCCACCCACATGCACACTTAAGAACTCCACTCTACGACATTTCCTCAGATACTGTTTTATTGAATACCTACTATATGCTGGGCTTTTTCTATATCATTGCTTAATCACTTCTGCATGGTCATTTCCTTTGCCTCATGGCGAGGGGCTTTGAGAGTGTGAGATATCTGGCAGGGGCGGGGGAGACGTGTCACACAGGGTCCCTCAGACTAGGCTGAGGACGGAGGTTAGGGAGAGGTATGGGCTGGAGTCCCACAGGAGCAGAGCCAGAGCTGGAGGCTCCTAAAGAGCCACAGGCGAGTCCTAGGCCTGAGTGTCCCATGCCACCCCGCCTGTCCCCGCAGAAGCTGAAGGATGAGATCGCGGATGTGTTCGCCCAGATCGACTGCTTCGAGGTTGCCGAGGAGAGGTGAGGCCGCTCGGCGGGCAGCTGCTTCCTGAGGCTTCGCTCGCCCTGGACGTCCCAGGCAGGGCAGGAGAGGAGGCAGTGGCAGGGGACAGGCCCAGCCTATCTGCAACTACCCCTCCTGAGATGCCCCATCCTCCCGCCCCCCACTCGGAATCGCTCCGGCCTGCCTGGCCCACCCTGCGCATCGCTGGCCAGGGCAGCCTGGGACAATCAGGATAGAGCTGCGGTGGGGCTGAGGAAGCGGTGTGGGGGCTGGGGACAGGGCCGAGAGCCTCACGCCTCACCGCTCAGGGCCGCCATCCACACCTGCTCACCCTTCCCTTCCTCGGGAAGACTCCTGCTAGCTCCCTCCCCTCCCCAGGCCTCAGTTTCCCCATGTGCCTAAGAAGGTTGGCGCCTACACAATCGCCTTGGGGCCCCAGGGGACTGACTCCTACATATGGCACCCCAGGAAAGCCCATCCTGCCCTGGCTCCCTAGATCACCACCTTCCTAGCACCCCTACCTGCACTCACGCATGCGCACGTGCGCGCGCACACACACGCATGTGTGCATGGAACCTGGGTCTCCAAATTCCTTGTTCTCGCTGCAGCAACAGCAACAGCTACACTTGCAAAACACCCACGGGCCGCTGTTTCCAGCCCATCAACCACCCCATAATTTTAGAGGCCCCCATCTTACAGATGAGGAAACTGAGGCCCAGAAGGACGAAGGGACTTGCCCAAAGTGGCACAGCCCCCAAGGGTGGAGCGGGATTTGCGGCCAGGAGTCAAACCCCAGGCCCTGGGCCCCTGCCCCCGGCCTCCCACTACCCAGGGGCCCCCTGAAAGCTCCCCACCAGCCCCTTGGACCCCCCAAGAGCCGCTAAATGCTCAGGGGGCCCTGGGCAGAGTCTGGTCCAGAGCTCAGGGTAAGAGCCTGGCCCTGCACTCCTCTGGCTCTCCCAGGCATCCCAATATGGGGCCCAAGGGGGGCCCCTGGAGGCCAGAGGGGGACCCCACCCTGACACGCCTGTGTTCACAGCCGGATGGCCCAGAAGGAGAAGGAGCTGTGTGTAGGGCGCAAGAAGTTCAACATGGACCCCGCCAAGGTGGGTGCTGGGGCCCCGCCCGGGGGCTGCATGTGGGCACCTCCACAGCATCCCCACCCCCCTAGCCGACACCATGGCCCACTTTACAGAGGAGGAAACTGAGGCCCAGCAGGGCTGAGTGTCTCTGCCAATACCCCACGGCCAGCGGGGGCTGGGGCTCTGTCCACTCCACAGCACAGCAGCCCTGGGCTCTAGGTGGGAGCCCTGAGGACAGGGGCTGGGGGGCCTGCGATGTCCCTCCCCCTGGGCTGTCCCTTTCCCACTCTGTGCTGCTCCCTCCTTTGTAACAGGTCCTCAGATCTGGGGCTCAGTCCCTAGGAATGTCCTCCAGCCCCCTGCAGGGGAGGCCCATCCTGGAGTCTTCCCCCCACCCCATCCCCTCTTCCAGGGCCTCAGCATGAGCCTGACGCCCCCTTCACGCTACCATGGGTGCGGGTCTCCCTGTCCTGAAGGCAGGGGCAGGAACACACTGGGCCCTGGCTCTGGGTCAGGGCAGGCAACGGGGACTCTGCACTGGGCCCCTGCACACACACCGCACCCCCCCGAGGCCAAGGCTGCCCTGCCCCAGCCCAGGCCGGAGTGTCACAGGCACCGCCTATTGGGCCGCAGACCTCAAGCCCGGCCCCGTCCTCGTCCTCGCGCACCCACTCCCACGCACTGGTGCACTGAGTGCCCGCAGCCTGCCTCAAGCTCCCACAGCCTCCTGCCCAGGAGCTCCAGGGACACGAGGAGCCTTCCGGAACACCAGAGAGCAGGCCTTAGATCAGGAGGGCCACTCTGGGTGCGTAGGCAGCAGGGAGAGGGGGGCCGTGCTGCAGTCCTGTTACTGGAGGGGTGGAGCTCAGGGGAGGGGCCCTCCCCGCCCTGCTCTCCTCTCACTCTCCCAGGCATCTCCCAATGCGGGGCCCTGAGGGAGTGCTGCCCCTCCCACTTCATTCAACAGTCGTGTCATCCGTGTCTACCATGTTCCAGGCCCCTCCAAGGCCTGGATTTACAAAACACACAGAACTCCAGCCTCAGCTAGACGTGGTGGCGCACGCCTGTAATCCTAGCAGCTTAGGAGGCAAAGCCAGGAGGATCACAAGTTCGAGACCTGAGGAAGTCTGCGTAACTTAGTGAGACCCTGTCTCAAAAAGTAAAGAAAAAAAAAGGGCTGGGGGCGCAGCTCAGTGGTCCAGCACTTGCATGGCATGCAAGCGCGAGGCCCTGGGTTCAACCCCTAGTACCACAAAAAAAAAAAAAAAAAAAAGAACTCCAGCCTCAGGGAGGTGCATTCCGGGAGCCAGGGGGGAGACAAATCCCAGTAGATGTCCAATACGGTGGAAGATGACAAGGTCTGTGGAGTAGAAAGGAAATGAGGACTCTGGGCCAGGGCTGCAGTTTCAGGTGGTGTGGACAGGAAGGCTCTCACAGAGGAGCAGAGATGGGGCTGGTCCCTCTCCTGTAGCAGGGCGGGAAGCGGAGGCCACGGCGGCGAAGCGTCGGCCTCCCGGCGTGGACTAAGGCAATTTCCTCCCTTTTGATTTAGCTCTTTTTGTCTCAGTTTTATACAATGGACAGACACTGCTGGTGTGACAGAAATGAAACGCTGCTTTAAATAAGCTGAGTTTGGGAGGAACAAAGGGAAGAGCTAAATCACGAAATCTTAGAATTATGAATGCATGAAATCGCTGGACTGAATAATCAAAGCATGCCAGGCTGGGGGGCTCTGGGGAGCACCTGGCAGGAGCTGGGTCCAGTGCAGGAACTCCGGCTCTCTTTGTATGCCTCCAGTGACGGGGAGCTCATCACCTCCCGAGGGCAGCTTCTGTTCAGGATTGACGACTGCCCAGGACAGGCTGTGCCAACGCCAGAATGCCAGGCCCCAGGACGCTGGCCACGGGGTCCCCTTCCTCGCTTCCTCCTCCGGGGCCTGCTGCTGTCCAGGCACCTGAGGGGCTCTGCGTGTCACCTCCAGGGCATGCAGTATCTCCTTGAACACAAGCTGCTGACCCCCGACGTCCAGGACATCGCGCGGTTCCTGTACAAGGGCGAAGGCCTCAACAAGACGGCCATCGGCACCTACCTGGGGGAGAGGTAAGGGGTGCTGGGCCTCAGGAAGCAGGAAACCGGAGCATGCCGGTCAGGGAGAGAGTGGAGGATGCTGGGAAAACCTCACACACACCCCAGGCTCCAGAGCCTTCATTCAACAGTCATGTCATCCGTGTCTGCCATGTTCCAGGCCCCTGCAAGGCCTGGATTTGCAAAACACACAGAACTCCAGCCTCAGAGAGGTATGTTCAGGGGCCGGGGGGAGACAGAGCCCAGCAGATGTCCAAAATGGAGGAAGATGGAGTAGAAAGGAAGTGAGGACCCTGGGCTGGGGCTGCAGTTTCAGCCAGTATAGACAGGAAGTCTCTCACGGAGAAGTGACTGAAACTTCACGAGATGAGGGAGGAGCATTGCAGGCGGCGAGAACAGCAAATGCAAAAGCCCTGGGGTAGAAGCAGGCTCAAGAAACAGCAGGTTGGAGCCGGGTGCGGTGGCGCACGCCTGTAATCCCAGCGGCTCAGGAGGTGGAGGCAGGCGGATCGCAAGTTCGAGACCAGAGGCAGTCTGTGTAACTTAGAGAGACCCTGTCTCAAAAAGTAAAAAATGGGCTGGGGGTGCAGCTCAGTGGCCCAGCACTTGCAGAGCATGAAAGCGGGAGGCCCTGGGTTCAACCCCCAGTACAGAAAAAAAAAAAAAAGAAAGAAAAGAAAAGAAAAGAAATAGCAGGTTGATGAGACCGAAGGAAAAAGAGGGAGGAAGGAAGGAGTGGGTGATGAGGTGGGGAGCCCCAGGGGGGCTGTGAGCAGAGGAGTGGGCTGAGGCCACCCTCTGGCCGGTGAGTGGGGGTGCACTATAGGGGTCCAGCGTACAGCAGCATCTCCCACCCCCCTGAGGACACATTGACTCTGCTGAGGGAGCTGGGACTCAGGTGGCAGGGAGCTCGGCCCTTCCTAGCCTGAGAGCTGGGGAGAAGGAGGAGACAGGAGACCGGCTTATCCTTGGGGTGCCAGCGAGGTGACTGGGGCTCAGCCTGGCAGGATATAACCAAGGAAGGACGAGACTCAGGGCAGGTGGCTCCAGAGCCAGAGCCAGTGAGGGGGACCCCAGCGCCAGCGACTCGAGGGGGCGTGGAGAAGACAGGGCCGTGCCGTGGGGTGGGGTGCAGAGCAGGATGTGTGAGCCCACCAGGTGGTGACTGACCAGCCGGGCGGGCTGCCTGGCCCTCGCCTTCGCCTCCGCCCCACTGTGATGCCCTCCGGGTGGCAGGTGCCAATAAGTTCCTAAGTGTGACCCGCCTCACTCTGTCCCCTCCACAGGGACCCCGTCCATATGCAGGTGCTGCAGGCCTTCCTGGATTGCCACGAGTTCGCCAACCTCAACCTCGTCCAGGCCCTCAGGTGAGCGGGCCACGCAAGGCTGAGGGCTGAGGGTGACACAGCCTGGTGGGGTTGGGGACATCACGAGCCACAGGGCCAGCAGCACCAGCGAAGGGGGAGATGGCAGGACACAATGGTACAGGGTGCTAAGGCTGCTGAACACAGACGTCGGAGAATCAAGATGTCCAGGGAGCCTTCTCAGAGATGGTATGGTATGAATAAGGTTTTGACGGATTAATAGGAGTTCTCCAGGAGGGTATGCAGAGAAAGGGTCTTTTTGGAAAGAGTTTCAGTTTAAACAAAAGCTCAGAAGCATGAAATAAGCCTGGATAGGCTGTAGGGCAAAGGGCACAGAAGGAGACCAACAAAGCTCAGGGAGCAAAACCGAAGCAAAACCAAAGTGCTGAGGGTCCAACCTGGCAGAGCTGAGGTTAAGCGGCCCTAGGTGCAGGCCCTGTGGGACAGGCTGGCTCATGGTGCCTACAGATTGCTGTTATTCATGCACAGTATTATCAGACACATTAATCCACAGCAATCACACGACATTATTCCTGCCCTTCTGTTACTTTTTAGGTTTGTTGTTGTTGTTGTTGTTGTTGTTGTTGTTGTTAGGTGCCGTCGAGTTGGTATCCGACTCATAGTGACCCTCATAGGGTTTTCAATGGCTGAGTGCTTCAGGATTGCCTTGGGAGTGGATTGCCAGATCCTTCCCCCATTTTTGCGGTGCTGGGAATTGAACTCGGGGCCTCAGAGACTGCAGCGTAGTGCTCTACCCACTGAGCTAAATCCCAGCCCCTTTTAGGTTAGTGCTTGATTTATTTTGTTAGTGCAGCTCCATATGTATTGCCCTGATTATCTATGGGGTTCTAGCTAGGCACTGCCATTGCTACTTACATTTTCCAATCCAGGGCAGGCAGGATAATATATGGGTTAGGAGCGCAAACTCTGAAGCCAGACTGCCCAGGGCAAGTCCCAGCTCTGTTACTCACTCCCTTGGGCAAATCACAAAGAATTCTTTCTGTTCCTCCATTTCCTTACTTATAAAATGGGGAAAAATAAATGCCGGGCATGGTGGCACACGCCCGTAATCCCAGCAGCTAGGGAGGTGGAGGCAGGAGGATCACAAGTTCAAGACTGGAGGGAGTCTGTGAAAGTTAGCAAGGCCCTGTCTCAAAAAGTAAAAAAAAAAAAAAAAATGGGCTGGGGGTGCAGCTCAGTGGTCCAGCACTCCCACAGCATGCAAGAGCAAGGCCCTGGGTTCAACCCCCAGTACCGCAAAAAAAAAAAAAAAAAAGAGGGGGGGAATTAGTACCAGCTTCAGACATGGTCATAAGGACTAAAGGACAAAGTGCCCAGAACTGGCGCCATAGTAAGTCTTGCTGCTTTGAGCCACGTTTAAACCTTAGTAAGACTTGCTGCTGCTTAGCAACTCTTGTTGCTGGTGGTAAGGCCTGAAAAATCAGCTCCCAAGAAGGGGCATTTGATCTGGGCTTTGAGGGGTGAGTAGGAGTTGACAAGGCTGAAAAGGAAAAGCCACTGATGTCCACGCAGTGTAGACTTCCCTCCAACTTCCATGCTCTTTAAAGGAAAGGAACAAATACCTTAAGAGTCCCCCATGTGCATTAATCATTCATTCACACATTCATTCATTCATTCAATAATCTGTTACTGAGCAGTTCCTGGTTTCCAGGTATGTGTGGGGCCCAGCGGGAGATGTGAGAAGGACAGGTACAGCTGTCATCCTCAGAGAGCTTAGGTGATGCTGGGGAGATCACCAGCTGCCAGAGCTGGAGGGTAGCTTAGGTTCCGAGAAATGGAGGCCCAGGTTGGGGGGGGGTTCGCCCAGGGTCCCACAGCCGGATCCCAGGGCCTGCGAAGCCCATGGGTTGGGCGGACAGCGCCTCAGTTGGCGCCCAGTTCCGTGGCCCGAGGGGAGTGGGTGCTCAGTTCCCGTATTCCAAAACAAAGGCGGCTCCTGGATCCTGCAGTACCTGCACGCCTGGGCCCCACTACCCCAGCCCATGGGCTCATGGCAGGTGCAGATCCCCGTTGACAGGGACAGAGACAGAGCAGCTGTGTGGATGGCACCGAGTGCCCCGCCCACCACGCCGCCCTGGCCCTGCCCCTGCCCCCCAGGCAGTTCCTGTGGAGCTTCCGGCTGCCCGGTGAAGCCCAGAAGATTGACCGCATGATGGAGGCCTTCGCCACTCGCTACTGTCTCTGCAACCCGGGTGTCTTCCGGTCCACAGGTGCTGAGCTGGGCGGGACCCCCAGACACTTCCACATACAGATCTGCCCCTCGAGGCACCATGGCCACCCCACCCCTCAGTCTTTCCCCAAGCTCCCTGACTCTGGGAGCCCAGACCCATGATGCACGCCGCCCAGTGCCAACTCCACACCACACCTCCACTGGAGGCTGGTCTGGCAGGGCTGCCTCAGGATGTGGCCCTGGGGGGAGATGGAAGGACACAATGGTACAGGGTGCTAAAGCAGCTGAACACAGAAGTCGGGGAGTCAAGATGTCCAGGGTGCCTTCTCAGAGATGGTATGGTATGAATAAGGTTTTGATGGATGAATAGGAGTTCTCCAGGAGGGTATGCAGAGAAAGGGCCTTTTTGGAAAGAGTTTCAGTTTAAACAAAAGCTCAGAAGCATGAAATAAGCCTGGGCAGGATGTAGGGCAAAGGGCACAGAAAGAGATCAACAAAGCTCAGCCCTCCATATCCCTCTCTCCCAGAGCTAAGCAAATGCTCACGTGGAGACACACAGGGCTCGGAGGAGGGAGGGGGCACCACAGACAACTCATCCTGGCCTCTTCTCTGGCTCTAGACTTATCATAGCAGCCACAGCCCATCCGCTTCTGGAGCAGTCCCTGTGTGCCAATGCCTTACACATGCAAGGTCATCGAGTCCTTTCCCCGAGGTCATTGAAATCTCATGTGGAGCCTTTGGGTCAGTGGTATTTTTGTCCCTTCTTGAAGCATGGAATCCAGACACAGAGAGAGGAGGGGACTTGTCCGTGGACACACCCCCTTTGGCCGTGTCAGGGGACAAGTCCGATGGAGGATCCGCCTTACTTGGTGGCTACATGTCACGTGGTGCTTTGCATGTCTATTACCCATCAGCTCTGCAAGTCCAGCCATCCCGTGAGGGCAGGGACTGTGCCGAGCTAGTCACTGGCTGCTCGCAGCGCTCAGCACAGTGAGTTGCTCAGTGACAGGAAGGCACACTCAACATACCACATGGGGATTGGTACAATTAGTTGTACTTGTGTGGCCTTGGACACGCCCTCAACCTTGTGTTGTACCCAGCAGCTGGAACCCAGAAAGAAATACTCCAAGACGCAAACAGATTGGGAGCAGAGGAGGTTTTATTTAGACTGGCCAGCCGGCTGCCCCAGTCTCCAGAGTAGACTTGGAGGGAATAGTAGCCGGTCTGGGGCAGTCAGTGGTTTTATAGGGCAGTCTGAAGGATTCTCAGGGCCACAGAGGCTGATACACAGAAAGAGGATTTTCACAGTTAAAGGGTAGGGGGGATAAAATGGAAGTTTACCTTTCCCAGGGCCCAATCCTTAACAGGAATTCCTCAGGTTTGACCCTTTACTGGGTTATCTTGTGACAACACACTTTTTTGAATTTACCCCTTCACAGGAATTCGCAGGCACAGCCATCTTGGGACATCGTTCCCCGTATCAGTTTGCTCCTCTCATCAGCTTTTGTTAAGGGCTGGTTTTCAAGGAACCAGGGGGAATCAAAAATGACCTTAGGCACCAACAGGAATTAAAAATGACCTTACAGCTGCTCTCACACTTGGGCCTCAGTTTCCTCATCTTTAAAATGGGGTGGTAACTGCCCCTGCCTCTTAGGACAGGCGTGGGGTTGGAGAGAGCTCAGCCAGCACCATTAGTCGCCATAATCAGAGGTAGAATTGGGAGAAACACAGAGATTCTATGCCACGGAGCTGCTTCAAAGACTAGCCCCCAAAAGTCACAGATGGGGAGGCTGGGACAACTGGAGTTGCTCCTCCCCGGCTGTGGATCCAGATCCTAAATACTCCCCAGAAGACCCACAGCCGAAGTCTTGGCCACCAGCCTCCGCCGCCCCTCTCCCCATCTCCCCACAATGGGGTCCCCCGCAGAGGTGGTGAGGTGACTGGGCAGAGCATGAGAAACCTCGGGGAGGCTGTGATCAATAAGGTTCCCCAAGTTCCAAGGAGGCAGGGAAGGGTGTGGGCTGGGGCTGGAAGGGCGGGAGCTGGAGCTGAAAGGCACCGAGCGTTTCAGAGGGTGGACCAGGCGAGCCGTGCACCCAGCCACCCCCAGTGAGCATCTGAAATGTGTTGGGAGCTGGGAGTCAGCAGGGTGCGTTTGGAGGCTGGGCCTCCAACGTTGAGTGGAGCAGGGCGGAGGAGGGGCGCGGGAGCAGGGCCAGGGCAGTGACCACTGCCGGGTCCCGCAGACACCTGCTACGTGCTGTCCTTCTCCATAATCATGCTCAACACCAGCCTCCACAACCCCAACGTCAGGGACCGGCCACACTTCGAGCGCTTTGTGTCCATGAACCGCGGCATCAATGACGGCAGCGACCTGCCAGAGGAGCAGCTTCGGGTGAGAGGGGGTGAGGGGGCCTGGGGCGGGGGACGTCCTCAGAGGGCTGGCCCAGCGGGGCTCCTCTGAGATAGACCGTTCTCCTGAGATAGATCACGCACCGAGGGGAGGCTGCTGGGCTGGGCTGCCCAGGCTGGCGACCGTCCTAACGTGGACCGTCGTAAAGGTGCTGGTCCTGAAGTGGGTCTTCCTGGCGTGGCTCATCATGGCAGGGGTGTCCCGAGATTGGCCCTCGGGAGGTCCTCCCAGACTTATTCCTTTGAGGGACTCTGGGTGGCTGTCATTCACACCTTCCAAAAATGGCGCCTCGGCTGGGGTTTGGCTCCGTGGCAGAGCACTTGCCCAGTGTGCAGAAGGCTCTGGGTCCCATCCCCAGCACCCCAAAGTAAAGGCTGCCTTACGCAGCCCAGATCTATGTCTCCTAACCCCGAATTCTCAGTGTGTCAAGGCTGGAACTGCTTAGCTCCAGGCTCAGCCTCTCCCTCCCTCAGAGCAGGGAGATGGAAGTCTGCCCCAAGCCCCCACGAGCGACGGAGCTGGCAGGTCCCAAGCCTCCCGTTCCCTCACCTAACCCCCCTCCACCCGCTGCTGCTCTGCCCCAGGCCCTGGGCCCAGCATGAGGACCCAGGGATGACTCAGCACAGGTCCTGCCCCAACCAAGTTCAAGGTCTGGTGGGCAGATGATCTACACGTGAGTCACATCGCTGAGTCACTGAGGCCATGCTGGCCATGGGACGGTACCTAGGGAGACACAGAGGCCCTGCGGGCCTCCTCCTGGGGGTAGCAGAAGGGGCCAACCCAGATGTCTCCCCAGAGGAGGGGCTTTCTGAAGTGGGCCTTGACGGTTGCATAGGAGTGCTCCCAGAGAGAAGCCAAAAAAGGACCTTCTAGAAGGAGGAAGCAGATAGAACCCAGGTGTGGCCCGGCTGGGACAGGGAGGGCAGCCAGTATGGCTGGCTGAGGTGAGGGCAAGGGGGTGACAAGGTGGCCTAGAGTGTGCGGAGCTCCAAAGGCCAACCTCAGGAGCAGCAAGGAGCCAGGATCAGGTTGTAAACACAGAGGAGAAAGGCAGGGGGCTTGGGAGATGACCTGACAGTTCACAGCAAGGACTAGAGACACCCCAGGGATCAATAAATCTCGGCCCCTCCCCATCAGAGCCAGCAGGGAAATGACACCTCCTCCCAGCTCAGCACCCTGGAGACCCCCTGCCTCAAAAGTCTGGAATGACTCTGGGCCCCTCAGGGTTGAGCGTTGCCTCCCCCCAGCCCACAGCCACGTTGATCCTGAAAAAAAGAATGGAGGGGTCACTACCTAGAGCAAGGGCTTACAAGCCACGTGGAGCTCTGCACAAGCCCCACGTCCCTGCTCTGCCAGCTAGGTGACCTTGGCGATGACTCACTGGAGTCCAAGCCACTATTCCCTGCAGGAGGGGGATGAGGTCTGTGTCCCAGCTGCTGTGAGTGGTACCTTCTAAAAATGTAAAGGGCAGAGCATGTGCCAGGTACACAATACTGCTCTAAACGGTGGCCACGAAGAATAGTTAATAATGCACAAAAACCAGCCTTTAGAGGCTTGTTAGAGACATCAAAGGCATTGGCGGCTCAGCTGCTCACCTGTCTGTGCCAGGAAGCTGCACCCTTGGGCTGGCAGGTAACGGAGGTAATCGCCGGCCAGGCCTCCCAGGCGCCACATTATTGCTTCTGCCCCGGCGATCCTTCCTTACCTCTCTCCCTGCTTAAGTTTCCCAAATAAACCCTTTCCTTAATAACAAAGCGCTGTGTCTGGACAGAGGTGGGAGCTTTCTACTCACAGGGCCTTCTCAGTCTATTATCTCCATTTAGCTTCTCCTCTGCCCAGGGGCTTCGGAAGGCTTTATGATCCTTTGGCAGCCCAGAGAGGCTGCTCAGCGAGGAAAAGAACAGAGCCAGTCACAGCCACAGCCAGCCCTGGCTGCCTCTCGTGCCTGCCGGCAGAGGTGTTCAGAAGTGGCTTGAGGTTTCAGATCCCAGCTCATAGGATTACTGTAGAAATGCAAGGCGGTTAGCCAATGCCTGGGGTAGCTGTTGTTGTTGTTAGGTGCCGTCGACTTGAGTCCGACTCATAGCGACCCTATGTACAGCAGATCGAAACACTTGCCGATTCTGTGCCAGGCAAACGATCTTATTTATGTTTAAGCCCATTGTTGCAGACACTGTGTCAATCCATCTGGTGGAGGGTTTTCCTCTTTTGCTTTGACCTGCCACTCTCCCGAACATGATGTCCTTCTCCAGAGATTGATCTCTCCTGACTACATGTCCGGAATATCCTTAGGCTTCCCTGGCATTGTCTAAGAGCACACAGGCCTGGTTTGCACCACGCCAGGCCTTCACAGGTAGCCACATAGATTCTGGGATGCTCTCACATTCTCTCTGGCTTCGCTGTGCCCCTTGGTAAAGCAAGGACTGAGCTTTGAGCACCTGCAGATATTCAGAGTCTGCCACTTTGCAGAAGCGGATTTTCCACTAAACGACTTTCGTCTGGGCAGGGTTCTGATACACAGGGATAGAAGATCGATCCCTGCTCTGCCATTGGCTGTGTAATCTTGGTACCTGCCTCGGTTTCCTCATCTGCACAGTGGGCTGATGAGCCTGACTCACAGTGTTTTCTGAGAAGCAGTAGGGCCGGCACTGGGCAGGTGTCTGCAAAGTGCAGGAAAAGGGCCCACGCTGCAGGGGGAGGGAGCGAGCGTGGAGGACAGAGGACGGCCAGGGACCAGGAACTCCACCTCTGGTGGTGCAGGTGGAGAAACTGAGGCCCCGGCAGGGGAAGAGTCTACCGGTGAGGAGGTATTCCACAGGAGGCAGCCAGAACCCCCGGTCCTTGTCCTGACCTGTCAGAACAAGCTGTGTTCCGGATCCATGGCGTGTTCTGCCCGAGTCCTCTCATCCCCAGGGTATAGCGAAGGACATTAGGCTCCATGGGAGTAACCGGCCAGAGGCCTCATGGTTTGTGACAAGTCCCAATCCAAGCCCTTGCCTCTGCAGAACACAAAAGGCAAGATCCAGAGGCAGAGGACTTGACCAGGCTTCCCGGCTGCCAGTTAATTCCTGGCTAGAGGAACTTGTCACTAAAAAGATCAGGGATTGATTTGCCTTCAGGCTCAGCTAGATCCAGGTGCTCAGTGACATCACCGCTCCATCTGGTAGCTCCGTCTCTCAGCAACCTCTCCTACGTGTTGACTTTCCTCTTTTTGTGGGAGTCGGGGTTGCTGGGGATTGAACCCAGGGCCTTGCCCATGCTAGACAAGCACTCCTCCTCTGAGCTACATCCCCATGCCTTGGTTTTTTTGGGGGGTTTTGTTGTTGTTGTTTGTTGGGTTTGTTGTTGTTGTTGTTTGTGCTGTACTGGGGGTTGAACTCAGGGCCTCGCGTTTGCATGCTCTGCAAATGTTGGACCACTGAGCTGCACCCTCAGCCCATTTTTTTTACTTTTTTGAGACAGGGTCTCTATAAGTTACGCAGACTGCCTCTGGTCTCGAACTTGCGATCTTCCTGCCTCTGCCTCCGGAGCCACTGGGATTACAGGCGTGCGCCACTGCGCCCAGCATGCCTTGGTTTTTTGAGACTCACAATGAAGCCCAGGCTGGCTTTGAACTTGTGAACCTCCTGCGTCCATCTTGCAAGTGCTGGGATTACCGGAGCACCGCAGCACACCCCCTTAATGATTCTGCCCAAGTTGTGCAGACATGCTCCAGGCGGCTTTGGGCTTCCAGCCCCCCGGCAGCTCTTTCTCAGCCATTGAAAGTGATGTCCCAGAGTGAAGGCTTATTGACTGGCTGGGCACCCCTGCCCCTCCCTGAGCTAGCCCCTGTAGCCTGTAAGAGACTCTGGTCAGCCAGATGTGAGTCATCCTCCCTTCCTGGAGCCTCGCGGGCTATCAGCCCCCTGGAGCCACCTGAACAGAAAGGAGGGGGGCAGTGGTGCCCCGAGGTGGGGGTGGCAGAGCTGCTGGGAGGGGCCTGGTGGGCTGGGGGCAGTGGGTGCAGGATGTTTGCAAGGCACAGGAAGTGTGGGTGCACTGAGCTGTTTGCTCTGGAGGGATGGGATGTGTGAACTGATATGGTGACCGCAGAAGCTTCCGGGTCCCCCTGTGGCTTTTGTGAAGGCCAAGGCCCCGCCTGCACCCCTGCCGCACCCTCGTTCATGCTGAGGCCTTCCTGCCGCAGGCCCTTATTCCCTCAGCTAGAACACCTGGGAATTCCCAGGGCGAGGCTGGGGGACACCCCCAAGAGAAACGGCTCCCTTCTCCTCCCCACCCCGGTACCCCCCTGGAAACCCCCAAGCCAGGCTGAATCCCGGGACGTGGAGTCTGGGGTGCAGGGTGTGCTGGAGCACCACCTGCAGGAAGCCCAGGACAGCCCACTTCCAGCTGCCCCCCACTCTGGGCTCCTGGGGGCAGAGAGGGTCATAAACCACCAGCAAGCAGCAAGTGTCTAGAATGTTGGGAGAATCAAGCGAGATTGGTGAAATCTTCCATTTAAAAGCTCGAGGAAGCCACCAACAGCCCACGGAGGCTACACAAGGAAAGGATGTAATCGCATTGGATGGCATCCTGTCCAGCTTTAATATAAAGCAGAGACAGACAGCTCACAATGCTTTCCCCAACTCTGGGAAGTCCAGGGAGGAGGCCGTGGATCCCAGCGCCTCACGGCAGGGGACTGCAAGACCAGCAAAGCGTCCCCCGCTTGCCCTCGCCCTTGGGGAGGTCCAGGCCCTCGCCCGCACACCTCCAGGGACAAAGAGCTCCTCACCCTTCCAGTCAGTCCTGGCGTATTTCAGCCGTTCTTGGGGCCACAGGGAAGTGAATCTGCACTCGGGGACCCCCCCACACCTCAGCCCCTGCAACCAGAGCCCAGCCAGACATGGCTGTGAGGAGCAGGGCCTTGGAGAGCGGGGGTCAGCCTCCTGCCTGGGTCCTCTTCTTCCTCTGGACCCCTTAACTCAGAGCTGCGGACCCCTACCTCCCCAGGGGCTCCTCTGCACCTCACCCCAGCGTGCATCTGGGAGGCTCTGCCACTCCCCTAAGCAGAAGAGGGGCCCAACTATAGGCACTGCCCAAGGGGCTCCTCGGTCTGGGTGCTGTGCCCAGAGTGTGCAAGTGGCCCTGCGGTAGCGGGGGGGGGGGGGGGGGGGACACATGACAAGGGGTGCGGGGCAGGCCAGACCCCGGGCGGCAGGGGAGCACCAGCGGGCTTGCGGGATGCGGGTGAGCTCTTAGGAGAGGAGAGGCGCAGTGGACTCAGCCGGGCCTCCCCTCCCTCTGGGCAGAATCTCTTCGACAGCATCAAGAGGGAGCCCTTCTCCATCCCCGAGGACGACGGAGGCGACCTCACCCACACTTTCTTCAACCCGGACCGCGAGGGCTGGCTACTCAAGCTGGGTGAGGCCCACACGCCCATGCTCTGCAGCCCACGCTCTGCTGCCCACCCTCACACACTCACAGGCCCGTGGCTGACACCTTCACACGCTCACACGCAGCTGCGAGGGTCTCCAGGCTCCCAGCACAGCAGCCTGCTTGCCTTATTCAGCCACCTGTCCACTCGCCCGCCCACCCAGCCATCCACCCACCAACCCACCCATCCCCCAATCCACATATACATCCATCCACCTGTCCACCCATCCCCCAATCCACTCATCCATCCACCAACCTGTCCATCCATCCATCCACCCACTCATCCACCCACCCATCCACTCATCCACCCATCCATCCACCCACTCCTTACCCATCCACCAACTATCCACCCATCCATCTACCAATCCACCCACCCACCCATCCACCCCTCATCCCCCCATCCATCCACTCATCCCCCAATCCATCCACCAATCCACCCATCCATCTATTCACCCA
The DNA here is from genome assembly GCA_007922755.1 of Pedetes capensis. Taxonomy (NCBI): domain Eukaryota; kingdom Metazoa; phylum Chordata; class Mammalia; order Rodentia; family Pedetidae; genus Pedetes; species Pedetes capensis. The sequence goes on from VMDO01008840.1 coordinate 74,249, forward strand.
TCCACTAATCTACCCATCCATCCACCTACTCATCTACCCACCCTTACCCATCCATCAACCTATCCACCTGTCCATCCACCCATCCATCTACCCACTCATGTCCCCATCCATCCACTAACCCACCTATCCATCCACCAATCC
>VMDO01008841.1:0-13067 GCA_007922755.1 Pedetes capensis
CAAAGCCTGTTGAAATTCACCATACAACTTTGTGAAGCTCTTCCTAGGGTCAGTGTGGACCTCAATGTCAAGAGTCTGTCTGTTAAAGATGTTCATCGTGGCAGTGTGGTTGGTGACAGGAAAAATGTCCCAGAAGTAGGAGCAGCTGGCTTCAGCATTCAGTTGGTTGTCCCATACATGCAAGCCACATGAGTGCTGTCCATGCCCCTTTACTGAACTGTCAAATGGCTCCTGTAGCTTGTAAGTTCACCGAGTTAAAGGTGAAAATCGACCACTGCTCTGGAAAGAAGCTGGAACATAAAGCTGCTGATACTGCCATCGTTGATATGGTTCCTAGAAAGCCCACATATTTTGTTGGGTCATTTTGCTATCTGGGATCTGAGACAGACAGTTGCTCTGAGTGTCACCAAAGTGTAGACAAGAAGACTGTTGGAGCTGGCAAGGTCACCAAGACTGTCTGGATGCTCAGAGAGCTAAATAATATTATCCCTAACACCTGCCAGCTCAGTGTTACTCAGAGGCGGAAGAACAGTCTCAGAACTATGTCTCAATTGGCTTTTTTAAAGTTTAATAATAAAAGAATGATTAGTGATAAGACCACATCATAAAACCTTCAGAAGAAAAAGAGAACATGGCCTGGCATCATGGCACATGCTTCTAATCCCAGTGACTCAGGAGGCTGAGCAGGAGGATCAAGAGTTCAAGACCAAAGGCAGCTGGTGCAACTCAGTGAAATCCTGTCTCAAAATAAGAAAAGGGCTGGTAGTGCAGCTCAGTGGTAGAGCATTTGCCTACCATGTGAGAGACCCTGGGTTCAACCCTCTAGTACTGTGAAAGAAAGAAAGAAAGAAAGAAAGAAAGAGAGAGAGAGAGAGAGAGAAAGAGAGAGAAAGAAAAGAAAGGAAGGAAGGGATTGAGGGAGGGAGGGAAGAAGAGAGAGAGAAAGGAAAAGAAAGAAAAAGAAGAGAGGAGAAAAGAGAAAGGGAGAATATGTTAGGGAAACCAATCCTGGGGGAGTGACTTTTAGGTTATTAGTTTTTATATTCAGTATTTTTTAAGTGAAAACTATTTGACAAAAAATCTCCCATGGAATTTTGAGATCCATTAAAGCAAACTTGAATGATAAAGGGAAAAAAAGTTAGATCCAGCGTGACAAAAGTTAACCTAAGATTACATTTTGCATGAAGAAGGAAAAAGAATTTAATGATTATTTTCATTCTTGGAGAAAAAACAGAGGTGCTGAGGTGAAATAGTGTGGTTCATTTGTAAATTATTGTCAAGTCCAAAAGACTCAAATAAGTTCCCACAGGAAATGGATAGAAATCAGTGAATAACTGGTGATTTTGCCTACGCTGTACCCCTCCTACTTTCTACCATAGTTCCTGGCTTTTCCTCTTGGGCACTACATCCTTCCTCCTTCATATAGTCCTGTCAATCAAAGATCCTGCTCCACCCACCCAACCAAGCAGTGGGATCAGGCCCCAAGTCAGACCAGTGCTCCCACAAGGAATTTGAATCTTAAGCCGAGTGACATGGAGACAGAAAATAATCAGCTGGAACTCAGTCATTCTCATGGTAGTGTGCTGAGAAGGCTGTCCAGCAATCCCCACTTCAGAGATCCACAGAACAACCCTGTTCCTGTACCATTGCAAAACCCAAGTCTGCAAGTTTTCTAATGGCCTTTTAAAATATGATTCTTTCACTGGGTATGTGGTGGGGCATGCCTGTAATACACTCTAGAGGGGGTGGCAGCAGGATCATGAGTGCAAGGACAGAGACAGCCTCTATAACTTAGAGAGACCCTATCACAAGATTAAAAAAAAAATTAAGGGAGATTGGGGGTGCAGTTCTGTGGTAGAGCACTTGCAAAGTATGTGTGAGGCCCTGGGTTGAGCTCCTCAGTCCTGCAAAAATAAATAAATAAATAAATAAATAAATAAAATAAAATGCCACCAAAGAACACCAGCTGATATGCAAGCTCTGTCATAGAAAGAGGCTTGCCTTCACTATTAGGGGCATGTTTTAGTTCATTCTTGTTCATCAGATCGTGGGGTATGGTGGGTCATTATAATAATGGCCCCAATAAGTCCATACCCTTTTGCAATGTGGCATTGCTGTCCCTTCCCTCAAGCCTCCATCTTTGTTGTCCATTTTTTCACCCCTTTGAAGCTGTGCAGGCTTTGTGAGCTATTTTACCCAATAGATGATGGCAGAAGTTATAGAGGTAGTGTCACGAGTCCAGGCCACAAAATACCCCAAAACCACCATGCTGTGAGTAAGGAAGTCCGGGTGGCCTGCTGGAGGGTTAAAGCCACTAGAGCAGAACTAGTCATCCCATCAACAGCCAGATGGGAGAGGACAACTTGGAGGATCACAGGGGCACGTATGAAACCAGGTGACCCCAGCAGGAAAACCATGCAGACTGCTGACCTCTCAAGCCCCAGGCTTCCAAATAAACTCCAACAGGTTGTGGGTAGAAATCAACGAACATCTGACATATGACCAAAACTGAGTGTGAGAATAGACAACAGGCTCATGAGGAGAATGGAGCATAGAATGCTTTGGCCTTTGAGATACTTCTGTTTTTAGATGCTGTCAAGTTGTATCTGACTCATAGCAACCCCCATAGGGTTTTCAATGGCTGACTTTTTTCAGGATTGCCTTGGGAGTGGATTGCCATGTTCTGTTCCCGTATTTGTGGTGCTGAGAATTGAACCTAGGACCTCAGAGACTACAGAGTGGCACTCTACCAACTGAGCTAAAACCCAGCCCCCAATTTCTTTAGGAACTACCAAATGGGCACACTTTATTCATATCCTTGGACAAATGTAATCCTCTGCTCTTCTTTCTGCTCTGTTCAACGTGATGCAGCTAGAGGGTTTTCTGAGTTTCTCAAGATTGCAGCAGGTCTCATATTGGTCATGAGAAAAATATGGTATTCCTTAACAACACTTATCACAGGACCACCATCACTGCCATGCAGCAATTATTTGGAGCCTAAAGCTCTGGCCCCTGTGGTCCAGTTAGAAATTTCACTTGGCCTGGCCTGTGTGGTTGTATGTAGGGGGAGTTTCTTTAACCAACACTGTATTTAGGTTAAAGTCATCTTCTAGTAGGAAAATGAAACTACTTCCTCTTTTGTAAGTATGATGGTCTTAAAACATAGCACTAAAATCCTTAGAAACTCCCTCCATCAAGAGTATGGCCTATTTTTGCCTTCTTTGAATACAGGTGGTCTTGCAGCCACTTGGAGCAATAGTCAGTAGCAGAAGTGATGCTGTATGACATCCAAGGATGGATCAAAAAGGGTAATGCAAGCAGGTGCCATGGTGCATGCCTGTAATCCAAGGCTGAGGCAGGAGGATTATGAGTTCAAGGCCAGAGGCAGCCTATGCAACTTAAAGAGACCCTGTCACAAAAAAAATTTTTTAAAGGGGGGTCTAAGGTTGCAGTTCAGTGGTAGAACATTTGCCTAGTATGCCTGAGACCTTGCATTCAACTCCTTAGTACTGCAAAAAAAATAAAATAAAATACAGCCATGCAGCATCTGTCATGTTCACTGAAACACAAGCACTTGGAACCTGAGCTACCTTGTAAAAAATCCTACTATGCAGAGGCCACCATGTTGTAAGGAAGCCTAACTGCATGGAAAAGCTACATGTGGGAGCTTTGCCCTCAAGGTCAAGTATTCCCACCATAGCCATTGGACAAAAGTTTGAAAGAGCCTTTGGATGATTCTGGCTTACAATTATTGAGCCCCCTCAGTACTGAAGTCTTCCCAGGTAAGACCTTAGAAATTGGGGAACAGAGACATCATTCCTGGTGTGCTTTGCCTAAATTCCTGACCAACTGAATCCATTAAGCATAATGAAATGGCTGTGTTAAGTAGCTATATTTTGCGGTAATTTGTTAAACAGCACTAACTGGAGAGGCAAGTAGCAGTATGAACAAGCAGGTATCCTGGAACTGCTCTTGTATTCCAGGAACGATCCTCAGAGGCAGCCATGGCAAGGAAGCTTGGTCGCCCTTTTGAAACATTTGCCCTGGGACCAGGGCTGGGCTGGGGATTAGTACCTAAGAAAGGAAGATGGCGCCAGCAAGTGTTGCCAAGCAAGACCATCAATATTTCCAAAACAAGAGCCAGAATGATAGCATTTGCAGCTTACCAAAGATTTGACCCTGACGCAAAGATAGCGGGAAAGGCAACTGAAGGAGACCCTGTTTGCTTCTATTTTTTGAGGCACCTTTTGCTCTGACCCATTAAATATAAAACTGGAAAATCTCCAGAGAAGAAATTACTTTGTACTTTGGAGAGAGTTGGAACATTCTGGACTTCTCTTGGAGTGAAAAATGCTGCAAAAACTCAGGCAGTCTCTTCTTTAATTATATATAATACTCATGGCTAAATAAATAATCTGATAAAAAATGACAACTAAGACATGATGTGGGGGATTTTCAATAAGGCAAAAAAAGAAAATAGCCAGTTCACAGATGCAAAATGAACATACAAGGCCACAAGCTACTTTGCACAATTAGATGATAGGCGTGTGGCAAGAGGGATTCTGAAATCTATCTCCCCGTGTAATGGTCCTAGTTCCCTACTTTGCTCTGATATAACTGGTTCAAACCACATTTCAATTCTTAGAGCAGCTTCAATGAATCATAATTACTAATTTATCTTAATCTATACACAGGGATCAATGCTGAGTTAGATCAAGGGCACCCAGTGGCTCTGGTAAGCCCACTTCCTCCCTTACCCTCCTCTGCTGGAGAGAATGGCTTCCTACCATTGCAGGTCTCCAGGGCCTTGGTATGGCATGCTTGCTCCTATGACCGTCCCTCATCTCTGTAAGAAATTCCTTCACTACACTGTTTCAATCCAGCTAAGATGGATTCTGTTTCCTGGCTGATGTTGTTGATAAACCAAATCTTTGATCAGAGCAGAATTGCCATGTCCTCTTTCTGACAAAATCCTCCAACAAGCTTTCTCATCATTGAGTGACTCAGTTCTTTAAGAATAAATGTCCTTTGAATTGGCCATTTATCACTTCGGCATGGCATTCAGATGCAAGTTGGGAAAAAATAATTGCTTAGATAAAGGACTGATAAATTTTCTCAAGGGCTAGATAAGATAAAGTCACAGACAGCATGTAAACAAATGAACGTATATGTTTTTAATAAAACTTTATTTACAAAAGCAGGCAGCCAGCTCATGGGTCATAGTTTGCCAAATCCTAGTTTAGAGAAATCTGTGGTTTGTTTTTTCTCATATAAGACCTGAGGTATGTGGTTGTGATAGTTCAGCCAATTGCTGGCTGGTGCTTTCATCATCTTAAGAGTCAAATGGAGCTTTTGGGATCCATTTTCAGGATAATTGATTCTAATGACTGGCAAACCAGAGGTTCTGTTTCTTGTAAGGCTCCTCATGAGCTGCTTGAGCATCCTCATAGTGGCTAGCTTCTCTCAGAGCAAACCATCCAAGAAAACAAAGCGAAAGCTGCAATGCCCTTCTAACTCACTCTTAAAGACACATGCCATTAATTTTTCTGTGTTCTTTTGATCATACAGGTAAGCCCCAATTCAAAGAACTAGGAGAGTGTGTAAAAGCCTGAACACCAGGAGATGAGTCATTAGGGTCCAGCTGCAAAGTCTGCATGGTGACAGTACATGCCTCACACCTGGAGAGGGGAACACCAGAAAGGCAGGAAGGGACCTGACATCTCTGGAGAGGAGGACATACATTGTGACAGTCCCCCCAAGACACTTTTCTGACTACCACTATCATCCCTAGAGACCACAGTCTACTCTAATGATTCTTGGGAGAGCATCCCCTGGGGAAGGTCCCTCCAGCATGTGACATTGTCCAAGGTTAGGAGCTCTTTAAAAGCCCAAGACTAGAAACAGAGTAGCCGCTTTCAAAGTCATTTTTGGAGAAAGGATGCAAATATTTGCTTGGCCTCAGGCTAATCCTGAAAGGCTGGGTTCCTTATGCTCCTGCTACTTTGATGTGTAGAACCATCTTAACTTCATTTCTGGAACAACTACCCATGAGACCCTTAGCTCTCCACTCCATGGCCATTCTGAGGACTTCAAGAGCTCTTAAACATTCTGGGTCTCACATCTCAAGCCCAGATCCAATGAGTTAGCATCTCTGGAGGATTTGGAAAGTTTAAATGATTCTGATGGGGTGCCCAGCTTGAGAGCTCTAGCCCAAACACCATACTCCTTTCAATGCAGCTGGAGACAGAACCATATGTTCTGGCAGCTACTTCTCACTTGCAACTCACTTGTAGCTTGTGGTTTCTTAAACTTCAAGGTCATTGTCATAGACTCCTCCTCACCTAGGTCCTTCCTGGCCTGTATTTTGCAAATTTTGTTTAATTCAGCTCACCTTATTTAATTGCATCATATGGAGAGATTTGGGCTGTAGATTTTGCTGTCCCTCGAAGATCTCCTTTCAACTTTGCCACATCAGCTCACTTGATTTTGTCCAAGCTACTGATAGATGTGCTGTCTGGAGTAGAGCCCTGTGGCATTCCCCCAGTGAATTCCTGGGGAGAATTTATCTGCCACAAATATCCTGGCAGCATCCTTATCTCTCTGATTTCTCAAACATTAATCACAGCTTCTCTAAGGTCACAATAGCATCTGTATTTCTTGCACATCCTGTGATGGCATCTAAAGGCCTCTGCCTTCTATTTTTTACCAGTTTACACAAATCATTCTAGAAGGCCAGTCAGTATTCTCCTGGGGAAGAGAGAGGCATAAAAGGAACTGAGTGGTCATGCCTCTTCTGGAGCCAAATTGCCTCTTTCAACATTGGTTCCTTCCGTTGGTAGCAGTGGGCCATCATCAAGTTACTCAATGGCTCTGTGCCTCAGTGTCTCATCTATGAAATGGGGATTCTAAGAGTAATTTCCTCACAGGGTTCTGGTAAGCATCCTTTGTGAGTACATGAGAACTGTTTAGAAGGGCACACAAAGAACACTATGGAATGATGACCCATTATCACTATAACTGCTGATGTTACTATTATTATCACAGTCATTCCCTCCAACAAGCAGAGCTCCCTCTTTCTTATACCTTTTTGGGAGAAATTGAGTATATTTTAAATTTCTTTTCTTCTACTGGCTTTAAATTGCTCTTCCATCTTTAGTTTCTTAAAATGCACATCTTCGATTATTTGTTTTAGCTGTTTTTTCCTTTCTAATCCATTCATTTAATGCTATACATTTCCCTCTAAGCACTGCTTCCACTTCATCCAGCAAATTTTGGCAAGCTGTATTTCCATTTTCATCTAGTTCCAAATATTTTAAAGTTTCTGTTAAGCACTCTTCTTTGACCCACGGATTACTTAGAAGTGTGTCATTGAATCTTCAAAGTTCAGAGATTTTCCAAATATTCTTCAGTCATTAATTTCTATTTTAATTCCATTGTGGCCTGAGAAGTGACTTTGTCAGATTATTACCACATATTTTCAAATCTAATTCACACCTTTTCAACAATTCTAGAGGGTTACCATCCACATCTGATTTTGTAGCCCTCTGAAACTGCTGAAAGGGTGTGGATTTTGTTGTTGCCAGGTGCCATTGAGTCACGTCCCACTCATGGCAACCTAGGTACAACAGAACAAAACACACCTGACAATGTGCCACACATTAATCTTTTTATGTTTGAGCCATTGTTGCAGCCACTATGTTTCTTTTCATTCTGAGTCATGCCACATCAGCAAAAGGAGGTCCCAGGCGCTTTACTCCATTCCCATCATTAAGGTCAAATCTACTTTGAGGAAGCAACTCTTTCCCAGTTGTTTCTTGAATGGCTTCCAGCCTGGAGGGCTCATTTTCTGGCACGATATTTGACACTGCTTCTCTGGTATTCAGAGTTTTCAATGGTTAATCATTTTGGGGATAGGCTGGTGGATCCTTCTCCCTAGTCTGTCTTAGTGTGGAAGCTCAGCTGAAACCCGTCCACCATGAGTGGCCCTGCTGGTATCTGTAATACCGGTGGCATAGCTTTTCAGCATCACAGAAACATGTGAGGCTCCACAGCACAACAAGCTGACAGACACATGGAATGCAGATTAGATTCAGAATAAACAGTATTTAAAATGTTTTAAGGTATATTTGTCTATAGCCCTAGCACCCTGGCATCCAGTCCTGTCTGACCGAAGCTAAGCAGGGTTGAGCCTTGATAGTCCTTAGATGGGAGACCACCTGAAAATACCAGGTACTGTAGGCTTAGAAGAAAGACCCAGCAGCCCACTTCCAAAACAATCAACTACTGAAAACCCTATGAATAGCAGAGAAGCACAGACAGTACTGTTGTACATAGGGTTGGTATGAATCAAACCTGGCTCGATGATGGCTGCTAACAATAACAACAACAACAAGGTATATTTAATGATTCAAAATGTAGTCTGTCTTGGGAATACTTTGAGAAATTGTATTCCCCAAAATACAAAAATACAGAAGAAGTGGATAAATTTATTAACACACATGACTTACCAAAATTAACCCCAGAGGACCTAAACAAACCCATTACATATGCTGAAATAGAAAAGATAATAAAAAGCCTCCCAACAAAGAAGAGGCCAGGGCCTGATTGGTTCACAGCAGAATTCTACCAAACTTTCAAAGAAGAATTAATACCAGTTTTCTTCAAATTATTTCCAAAAGTAGAAAAGGAGAGAGCACTCCCAAACTCATTCTATGAAACTACCATAATCTTGATACCTAAAGCAGGAAAGGATACATCGAAGATAGAGAATTATAGGCCCATTTCCATTATGATCATAGATGCAAAAATTCTTAACAAAATCCTGGCAAACTGAATTCAGCAACATATTAAGAAGATTGTTCACCATGATGAAGTGAGATTTATTCCACAGATGCAAGGCTGGTTCAACATATGAAAATCAATTAATGTAATTCAACATATCAAGATGCTTGCAAACAAAAATCACATGATCATCTCAATCAATGCTGAGAAGGCTTTTGACAAAGTGCAACACCTTTTTATGATTAAAAAAAAAAACCCTGGAGAAGATAAGCATAACAGGAGAATACCTTAACATCATAAAGGCCATTTATGACAGACCTATAGCCAATCCCATATTAAATAGAGAAAAATTGAAACCATTTCCTCTAAGATCTGGAACAAGACAAGGATGTCCATTTCTCCTATCTTATTTAACATTGTGATTGAAGTCTTAGCCAGGGCAATTAGACTAGAGAAAGACATCAAAGGGATACAGATCGGCAAAGAAGAGGTCAAATTATCCTTACTTTACCTAAAGGACCCCAAAATCTCCTCTAGAAAACTTTTAGGCCTAATTAACTCCTTTAGCAAAGTGGCAGGATACAAAATTAACACTCAAAACTTAGTAGTCTTCCTTTACATCAACTGTGAACAAAAAGAGAAGGAAATTAAGGCTATAATACTTTTCACGATAGCCCACCAGAAACTGAAATACAGTGGAATCAATCTAACCAAAGATCCTACAGATCTTTACAAGGAAAATTTCAAAACATTAAAGAAAGAAGTTGCAGAGGATACTAAAAGGTGGAAGGACCTCCCCTGCTCATGGATTGGGAGAACCAGTATTGTAAAAATGATTATCCTATTAAAAGCAATCTGTAGATTTAATGCAATCCCCATTAAAATTCCAATAACAGACTTTACAGAAATAGAAAAATTGATCCAGCTGGGCGTGGTGGCACACACCTGTAATCCCAGCGGCTCTGGAGGCAGAGGCAAGAGGATTGCAAGTTCAAGACCAGAGGCAGTCTGCATAATTTAGCAAGACCCTGTATCAAAAAAAGTAAAAAAAAAAAAAAAAAAGGGCTGGGGGTACAGCTCAGTGGTACAGCACTTGCAAAGCATGCAAGTGCAAGGCCCTGGGTTCAACCTCAAGTATCGCCAAAAAAAGAAAAAATGATCCAAAAATTCATTTGAAAGCACAAAGACCACATGTAGCCAAACACTCTTAAACTGCAAAACTAGTGCATGGGGGGATCACAATCCCTGACTTTAAACTATACCACAGGGCTGTAGTAGCAAAAACAGATTAGTACTGGCACAAAAATAGACCAGAAGACCAGTGGAACAGAATAAAGGACCTAGAGATACACCAACACATTTATAGCCACCTGATTTTCAACAAAGGAGCAAAGCAGATAAATTGGAGAAAGGATAGCCTTTTCAATAAATAGTACTAGGAAACTTAGATATCCACTTGCAGAAAAATGAAAACAGACCCGCACCTCTCAATATGCATGAGAGTTACCTTGAAATGGATAAAAGACCTCAATATAAAACCAGAAACTTTAAAATTAATAGAAGAAAGGATAGGCAATACACTCCAACATATAGGCATAGGAAAGTATTTTCTTAATGGGACTCCAATTGCTCAAGAAATCACAACAAGAATAGATAAATGGGATTACATGAAGTTAAAAAGCTTCTGTACAGCAAAAGAAATAAGCAACAGAGACAAGGAAGTCCCCACTGAATGGAAAAATCTTCGCATCCTATATGTCAGATGGAGGACTAATTACCAGAATTTATAAAGAACTCAAGAAAACAATACCCAAGAAAACAAGCAACCCAATACACAAATGGGCAAAGAAATTGAACAGACAGTTCTCAAATGAGGAGGCCTGTAAGGCCATGAAACACATGAAAAATGCTCAGTATCCCTAGCCATTAGGGAAATGCAAATCAAAACAACTCTGAGATTCCACCTTACTCCAGTAAGAATGGCCAAGATCTATAAAACAACAACAAATGCTGGCAAGCCTGTGGAGAAAAGGGAACCCTCTTACACTGCTGGTGGGGTTGTAAATTGGTTTAACCACTTTGGAAATCAATATGGAGGTACCTCAGAAAGCTAAAAATAGTTCTACCATATGACCCAGTTATACCACTATTGGTAATATACCCAAAGGGAGATGAGTCTTCATACCACAGAGACACCTGCATCTCCATGTGCAGTACAGCACTTTTCACAATAACAAGGATATGGAATCAACCAAAGTGCCCATCAACAGAAGAATGGATAAAAAAATTATGGTACATATACACAATGGAATACTACTCAGCAATCAAAACAATGAAATAATGTCATTTGCAGCAAAACGGATAGAATTGGAGAAAATCATCTTAAGTGAACAAGCACAAGCCCAAAAAGAGAAGTACCATATGTCTCACTCATATGTGAGGAGCTGAATCAAACTTAAAGGAAAGAAAAAATCCTATGCATAAATTGACACATAATAAAAAGCTCAACTAAACTTATCATAGAAGGGACAATTTAAGGAGTGGGAAGGAGGGAGGGATCTGCAAAAGGAAGCAATGATGGGTGAAGATTGGAGGAGGAGGAAGGCCAATGAGGAGGAAGGAAGAGGGGAGAGGCCAACCTCAATGTAAACAGCACAACTTTATTAGTATGGGAAATAATAATAATAATACCAATAATACCAAAGGATAGCAATAATGAAAATGGACTAGATTACTCATGTAATACTGCTGAGAATGTAAAAAGATAGATGACTGTAGAAAAAAGTTTGGACTTAATCAAAATTGGGATACACATACATAGATAAATACTCTCACAAAAAGTCATAAAACTAGAAAAGAGATCATTGGTGGGGGTAGGGGTGGGGATAGGGGAGGAAGGTCATGAGAAGGTAAGGGGGAAGTTATGTGAGCATCGTACAATGAAATACATATGTGGAAATGTCACAATGAAATACATGTCAGAATGAAACCCATTAAGTTGTACATGAAAATTTTCCAATTAAAAATTGCATAATGGATAAAAAAAGAATGTAATCTGTCTTGATGAGTGTTCCATGCAATCTTGACAAAAACGTGTATTCTGTTGATGGATGGAGTATTCTGTAAAAGTCAACTAGACTAAGTTGATTGGTGGTGCTGGTCAGATCAACTCTACCTTCAATGCTTTTCTGCCTGCTGAATCCATCAACTACTGCTGGTAGGATGTTGAAGTCTTCAACTGCAATAGTGGATTGTCTACTTCCCTTTTTCGTTCTCTCAGTCTTTGCCTCACACATCTTGATGCTTAGCTCTTAGGCATATACATAGTTGTATCCTCTTGGAGAACTGACCTATTTACCATTTTGTGGCACCCTTCTTTATCCATGATAATTTTATTTCCTCTGATGTCTTCTATTAACATAGCCACTTCAGCTTTCTTCCAATTAATGTTAGCATGGGATATATTTCTCCATCTCTTTACTTCCAAGCTATCAGAGTCTTCATTTTTAAAGTGAGATTCTCAGGGCTGGGAGTATAGCTCCCTGGTAGATCACCTGCCCAGCATGTGTCCAGTCCTAGATTAGATCCCCAGCATCACAAGAGAAACAAACAAATAAAGTAGATTTCTGATGGAACATATATAGCCCTATAGTTTGGACCATTCATTTTATGTGACTCTAAGTCCACCTTCAACTAACACTGTACTACTAAACCTGAAGGCTGGGATTTAGCTCAGTTGGTAGAGCGCTGCGATGCAGTCTCTGAGGTCCCGAGTTCAATTCCCAGCACCACAAAAATGGGAGAAGGGCCTGGCAATCCACTCCCAAGGCAATCCCGAAACAGTCAGCCACTGAAAACCCTATGAGAGTCTCTATGAGTCGGATACCTACTCGACAGCACCTAACAACAACAACAACTAAACCTGAAGTGTAGTAACTGACATGACAGAGTATTCTCAATTCCTCTCTCCCATGGCTCACGCATTGCTGTTAATTATTTCATTTATCCATATGCTACCATCACCAAATACATTGTTAATATTATTACTTTAGACAGTTATCACAGAACTTTTTTTTACAGACCAGGACAGAGCACTTAGATTTGTTTCCAAAGCCAGCAATGCTATCTGAAAGTGAGATGAAATTGAAATTCCCTCAAACAGAAAGAAACTCCCAGTACCCTCTGGGGAGCAGGTGTCCAATTAACATCTAAAGGGCCCTGTCTTATAAAATACTACACTGGCTACTACAGCGACTTCACATGTTTGCAGAACTCAGGCACCAGCT